>ML782798.1:330089-347308 GCA_009831015.1 Picea engelmannii
AAATGATGTCTAAACATCTCACTAGCTTAAATATAATTGGATTACACTTGCATTTGGGTTCGACCGAGGGATATTACAATCCCCTCCCCTTATTTATGCATTGTCCTTAGTGCATCATGTACCCATATACAACAAAATTTTCAATTTTTTTCAAAAAGATGCGGGTATTCTTCCCGGATTTCATCCTCATGCTCCCAAGTAGCATCTTCAGGTTCGTATCAGGTCCATTGGACCTTTACAAGCCCTATGGATAGATTCTAGATTTGTTTGATTTTCCGGTCCAAAATGTGCACCGGATGCACTTGGAAAGCGCCTTATTGCTCCACCTGAATAACATTCCAATCAACAACATGATCAACATCAGGTATGGATTTCTTTAGCAATGATACATGGAATACATTATGAATAGACATAGATGTAGGCAATGCAATCATATAAGCAACTGGACCAATCCTCTCTAGGATTTCAAATGGTCCATAAAATCTAGCTGCCAACTTGGCGAAGCTTCCCAGCTCCAGGGAACTCCTGTTATCTTTCACCTTAAGGAAAACATGATCACCCACTTTGAATTATCCATGGATTCTATTTTTATGAGCATAACTTTTCTGTCTGTCTTGGGAAAATTTCAAATTCTACTTAATTTTTAACATTTGGTCCTCCATCTCCTTGAGCAACTCTAGCCTCACTACTGTTCTATCAGCTAGGTTATCCCAACTCACTGGAGTATTGCACCTTCTATCATAAATTGCTTCAAATGGGGTCATCTTCAATGATGTATGATACCGATTGTTGTTATTGAATTCTACTAAATGTAGGTAGTCTTCCCATTTGGATGGTTTATCCATCACATACATTCTCAACATATCTTGTATCACTCTATTCACCCTATTTTTCTGTCCATCAGACTTAGGATGGTAAGGTGTACTAAAGTTCAGATTCATCCCAAATCCTTTGAACAATCCTTTCCACAAATTCAAGGTGAATTTTAGGTCTCTATCAGACACAATCGTTTTAGGAATTTCATGCAATCATGCCACTTCCTTCATGAAAATATCAATAGCATCTACTGCCTTGTGAGTATTTTTTAGTGGAATAAAATGCCTAGCTTTGGTAAGCTTGTCCACCACCACCATAATTGAATCATGTAGCTTTCATGTTCTAGGCAATCCCATAATAAAATCCATTGTCACCACTTCTCACTTCCATTCAGGAATGGGAAAAGGTTGCAGCAACCCTGCTGGGTGCCTATGTTCTTCTTTAACTTTCTGGCATTCCATACATATTGCGATGTATTTTTCTATCTCTCTCTTCATACCTCACCAAAATTATTGTCTCTTGATTGCTGCTACGTTTTTATGATATCTAGGGTGCCGTGCATAAGGAACATTATGCATCTCATGAAAAATTATACGTTTCAAGTACTGGACATTTGGTACGATTTTTTTTTCTTGTGCAACAGTATTCCATCTACTCCCAACTTATAAATATCCATATTCTGTGGTGTCTTACCTTGTTGTAATTTTTCTATCAATTATTTGTATTGCAGGTCTGTATTTGCAGCCTCCATAATTTTTCTTTTAACATCAGTCTGATACATGCTGATGGTTGTAGCACGTAGTTCATGCACCCTCCTGTTGAGTGCATCAACCAATTTATTTTCTTTCCCCTTGATATTATTTATATCAAAGTTATATTCTCTTAGAAATTCTAACCATTTGCTTTGCCTAGCATTTAGATTTAGTTGATCAAATAAATATTTCAAACCATTGTGGTATGTTCTTAGCTCAAACCTTTTTCCCATGAGGTAGTGTATTCATTTCCTCAGGGCATGTACTATCGATGCCAACTCCAAATCATGAGTGGCATAGTTTCTTTCATTCTCGTTCAACTTCCTTGATTCATAACATATCACAAATCTATTTTGACTGAGGAATCCACCAAGTCCTTCATTACATGCATCTGTGCATACTGTTAGAACTCAATTTTTTAATGAAAAATCTTGGTTGCGTCTTCCACATATTTATGTTGAAATTATAAATTTCGAGTGGTTGTCAATGTCTAGACCTCAAAGTCTCCAATCTGTCTTGATAAGTTCATATTGATCATTTTTTGCCCAGCCTCATTTGGCTTTGCCCTCTTTACCTACAATATAAAAATCTTTAATGCTATCCAAAGCTTAGGTATTATTGAGTTTTTGTAAAATTTTATTAAATCAAGAGTGATGTGTGTTTTAGTGTCAAACTATCAATACACTACACAAAGCCAAAGGTTGAGTTAAAAGCCTAACTCTCAGGATAAGTCCAAAGTCAATATCAGGTTGAAATCTCAAAGCCCATCATAAGTGTCGAGCCCGATACCAACCATTTGGACATCTTTTTGGGATGGTGTCACTATGGAGTTGTTCCACATATCAGATAGTTGGTTTTTTGGGGTATTTGATGTCCATGGCGGTGCTCAAGCAATAGAATATGTACAACAGAACATTTTTTCGTAATTTGAAGACTCATCCTAAATTTATCAGTGACACAAAGCTAGCTCTAGTTGATGCTTACCAACAAACAGACTCCAAATTTCTTAAGGTGGAAAATAATCAGCATAGGGGTGCTGGGTCAACTGCATTGACTGCCTCTCTGGTTGGAAACCATTTATTAGTAGCTAATGTTGGTGATTCTCGAGCTGTTTTCTGTAGGTCTGGAAAAGTTGTTGCTCTTTTGAGGGACCATAAACCTAATCAAAGTGATGAGCGAAAGTGAATCGAGGATGCTGGAAGATTTGTCATGTGGGATGGCACATGGCATGTTGCGGGTGTACTAGCTGTCTCACAGGCATTTGGGGACAGGTTTTTGAAACAATATGTTGTTGCTGTACCGGAAATTCGGGAAGAGATCAGTAATGATGGTGTTGAATTTTTCATCATGGCAAGTGACGGATTATGGGATGTTGTTTCTAATCAGGAAGTTGTTTCTATGATTCGGTTTATTGAGGATCCTGAACATGCTGCAAAAAGACTTACAGATAGAAGCATTCTTTTATTGTTTCTCTAGAATGTTATTGTTGTCCATCGTTTGTATCAGTGCTTAACTAATGGATCGGCACATCTGTGCACATGCCTGACATTCCTTTGTATATGTTTTGATTAATTTTGATGATCTACCATTTTATCTGGTCTAGTTATCGATTATGCCATTCATTATATTGCTTTGGCCATTCCATTTGGTGAGATGACTGACAATAAACTATTGTTGCTCAGTTTGTCTTTCGGTTCCAAGGTTGTCTGCAGAATTTTTTGTAATGCCAGATTAATCAACAAACCAATAGTCACCAAAGTCGAGTTCACATGTCAAAGCCTTCGGGGTTTATTAAGAACATGGCAAAAACCAACTCTCATAACATGGAAACTAATTGCGTCATATGCATCTTTTGAGGCAACTAGTTGTGGCTTACTAACTGTCAGCATATGAGTTGAAGGAGTTCCATAGGTTTTGCCTTTCGACCTGATTGTACTTGCAGAACCAGTACCTGAAGATATGATATTATCCATTGGTAAAGCGATAAATCTTCTTCCAAAGATTGACACACATGCAATGCATTCTTGGACGAAGGATTTATACAGCTGGCGTGAGACTACGTTGAGGACAGTTGTTTTATATGATAGTGCTCTAATTTTTGACAATGTGAATCTCTTGGAATGCCTTTCATGGTATTATGAATGTGGTGCTTGGGCTGACAAATTGTTTTTGGTACCTCCTTGAATGGTGGCAGCCTATGGAAACTATTGAAATGGCTCCTGATTCGACTGTAATGAAGAATGATCATAACAAAGATGCACCATGGACTACCAAAGAGACCTCTACAAAGGCGAATGCAGCTGAAACTGTAGGTATAGAAGAAATATTTACAGATTTCAAGACAACAAATAGAGAACAAATGGAAGCCAAATGACATCCACAGAACACAAATGGAAAATCAGATCCAAGGAGATTTTACCAGCAACTTTCAAGAAATCATTCAGGTAATCGGAATTTTGAAATTTTGAAGTTTAAAGAAACTATGACTTTTGGTGGTTTAGGCGAACAGGACGACTATTCATTAACCACCAAAAATAGGGCTTTCAGTGGATAATTCACTCAGTAGCTTTCTAGTCAACCACCAAAAGCCTGTAACTGCCAGAATGAGCAAATTTTCGCCCAGATCAGAAATTTTTGAATCAGAATGAGACGAAAATTCTTCAAATAGTCATATATTGAATTATCAAGTCATATTTAAAGACTATTTATAAGGGATAAGGTAAGAAGAAGAGTTTTAATCACATTTGGCATCTTTTCATAGGCAAAATTTCAGGGGTTTTTGGCCACACATCATCAGCTCAAATTTATCTTTAGAAGAATAGGTCGAAGAAGCCTTGGAAGGCTAATCTTCACGTCATCAACAGTCAACACATATTAAGGACCAACTCATAGAGATTATCCTCCTTTTGGGGTTTACCCCTATATTTTTGTAAATATAATTTGCCTTTCTATTTTTAGTATAGCAGATCCAGTTTTCTAGGATCTGGAAACTGTATGTAAAGGCTATAAAGCCAGGAACATTGGAGGAATAAAGGTTCAATTTTGAGTTCTTGAGGCTACTGCTTTGTAGCAAGACACTTTCTTTAATAGCTCATCCAACAAGCTTCTTTCTTTGTTACTGTCAGACCTTCTCTTATCTATCTCTATGCTTATGAGTGGAATTAATTCTTTTGTCTCTGTTTAATGACCCTGGTAACTGTCATCTTACTTTTGGTTACTAAGAAAGAATCACAAGCATCCTTGGCTAGTTTGTTTGACCCATCATATATATATGGTTTTATATATGTTCTGGTTGATTGATTAGTTTTCTCATCCACCTGTTATTCAAACCTATCTGACAATAGCTCTTGAAGGCCTTGTGTAGCATGATTATAATTAATATTGTCTTGAGAATATAACTCAGAGTTTCAGATATTCATCTTGATCCAAAACCCCAACCCATTATTGAGAAAATAGTTCCTAAAAATATTGAGTTACCAGGCATCTCCAACTTACAGCCTAGGAGAGTTTCCTGGAGTGATAACAAATTGGCGTCATTGTCGGGGACAGGAGACTGAAGCTCAGCTTCCCTGGGAGACAACATAGATCTGATCTTTGATGATAGAAAAAGGTTAGACACTACGTGGTTTTAATCTTCTATTTGGCGACTCCACGATTAAAGACTCCATCGGGGAGGATCCGGTTGACAAAAGATGAAGGAGTTAAATTTCAAATCTAGGTACCAGTTCATTAGTCTGCTTCATGAACTATTGTATTTCTTTATCAGCTCCTTTATACTTTTTCCTTCACATGTTAAAATGATTATCCTTTGTTTCGTATACTCTGAAGATTATCAGCCATCTTTTATAAGTCCATATTTAGAAGAGGAAATCTTGCAGCCTCCTTATGTTGTTGATGTCGATCCTATAGCTTTACCTCAGCCTATTCCTAAAGACAATATCTGCATTCAGATTCCCTCTAAATCTAAGCATTCATACAACCTTGAGGAGGTTGAACTTGTTTCAAAACCTGCCCAGATCTCAGCCCCTCTGGCCATAATTTCTGAACCTGATCAACAACTTACCATCTCTCATGATCAGCCCACAAATTTTCAAGTTAAGGTCTGGATGAAGATGTTCAAACCTTTACAGCTACCCCATCTTCTTCATCCTTATCCTGATGACTATTATGAATATCTCCCTTTATTTTCTGGAGAGAATCAAACTTCAGCCGAGGGGCACGCAGAATCCTTTTTGGATTTTGTTGATCGTTTTTCAATTGTGCATGAAGATGTGATCATGAGAATGTTTTCGAAATCTTTGATCTAAGATGTTGCTGCATGGTTTAAAAGTCTGAGACCTGATTCAATTGGTTCTTGGACCGAGTTCTCTAATGATTTCCTGAAGTATTGGGGCAAGTACAAATATCTAGATTCTTACCTTGCTGACTTTTATACTTTGAAGAGAGAGCAGAGTCAAACTTTGCATATTTTCAATCGAAATTTTAACCGCATGTATCATGACATGCCTTTGGAGATCCAACCTTCAGAAAAAGATGCCATGATACATTATGTTGTGTGTCTTCACTCAAAAATTTCCCTTCTTCTGCTAGAAAGGGAGTCTTCATCCTTAACTCAATTGTTTGGAGATGTGCAAGAGGTAGAGGAGAACATCCGTGCATCTAGGTGGATCAGAATGCAAGCTGATTATGAAAATCTGCAAACATATGAGCAAGAAGACTGTGAGTATATTTCAGATTCTGAGCAAGAAAGCAGTGAGTATGAAGCAGATTTGGACCAACAACCTGAGGGTGAGTACATTTCAGATTTAGAATCAGATTCATCAACATTGGTAGAATGTTCTAGAGACAGGGAACAAGAAGGTGATCAGTTTTCCAGCAAAGGAATAGCCATGGTTGAGCAGGAGAGAAATGAGGTTGGAGCATATTTGGGACAACAGCCAACATGTAAGTTCAATTCAGTTTCAGGGTCAGATTCTTCAGTATGTGCAAAGTATTCTAGAGATAGGTATGAGTATGAAATTTATGATCAGTTTGTAAATCAGAATGAGCCTATGATAACCAATGACTATATAGGCAACTACATGTTTTAGCTGATCAAAATTCATATGATGTAAAACCTATTCTTTCATCATCTTGTGTGCATTTGTCTGAGGAAGAAATTACAATCATTGATGATCAATTGTTGATCTCAAGAGGACAAGAAGATGATCAGTCCTCTTGTAGAGAAACAATCATGGCTGAGCAAGAGACTACCATGGACGTTCAGCCGTTTCCCGAGGAGCAACATGTCTCTTATCTTCTTTACAAGGATCCAGTGGCAGCCTTCATGGAGTTATACTTTTCAGAGGGCTCGAAAGTTTCAGATTTCTTCAACTTGCCCATGTTTTCAGGTAAGTATGGTTTCTTGAAAAGCTCCTTGTCACTGCAGTTTCATGTTCAACATCATTTGTTGATCAGTGATAAAGATGAGATTTCTTCAGTATTAAAATTGCTTGGATGGCTGCTATGGAAATAAACATTCACTTAACCAGTGGCAGAGCTAGATAGAGTAGAGTAGGGTAGGAAATAAGCTCACTTCCCGAGCATTTATTTCTTCCCGTTTGCAGCAGAAATAGTAGTTAACTTGGTTGAATAAAGGCATGTTTTGGAGGTATTCAAAGACCAGTGGAACATAGCTTGAGAGTTTTCAGAAATTGGTTTCACAGGCTAATTGACTCCATGCCCAATGGAACACTAGAGTTTAAGTTCTATTTGAGTTTTCTCCAGGAAAGGCATCAGATCAGGAATTCTTGAAACCTCACAAGGAGGCTTTCATCCCCAATAGGAGCCAGATGTTAGCACTCAATTTCTTAATGAAAAATCTTGGGTGCGTCTTCCACATATTTATGTTGAAATTATAAATTTCGAGTGTTTGTCAATGTCTAGACCTCAAAGTCTCCAATCTGTCTTGATAAGTTCATATTGATCATTTTTTGCCCAACTTCCTTTAGCTGTGCCCTCTTTACCTACAATATAAAAATCTTTAATGCTATCCAAAGCTTAGGTATTATTGAGTTTTTGTAAAATTTTATTAAATCAAGAGTGATGTGTGTTTTAGTGTCAAACTATCGATACACTACACAAAGCCAAAGGTTGAGTTAAAAGCCTAACTCTCAAGATAAGTCCAAAGTCAATATCAGGTTGAAATCTCAAAGCCCATCATAAGTGTCGTGCCCGATACCAACCATTTGGACATCTTTTTGGGATGGTGTCGCTGTGGAGTTGTTCCACATATCAGATAGTTGGTTTTTTGGGGTATTTGATGTCCATGTCAGTGCTCAAGCAACATAATATGTACAACAGAACCTTTTTTCGTAATTTGAAGACTCATCCTAAATTTATCAGTGACACAAAGCTAGCTCTAGTTGATGCTTACCAACAAACAGACTCAGAATTTCTTAAGGTGGAAAATAATCAACATAGGGGTGTTGGGTCAACTGCATTGACTGCCGCTCTGGTTGGAAACCATTTATTAGTAGCTAATGTTGGTGATTCTCGAACTGTTTTCTGCAGGTCTGGAAAAGTTGTTGCTCTTTCGAGGGACCATAAACCTAATCAAAGTGATGAGCGAAAGAGAATCGAGGATGATGGAAGATTTGTCATGTGGGCTGGCACATGGCGTGTTGTGGGTGTACTAGATGTCTCACGGGCAGTTGGGTACAAGTTTTTGAAACAATATGTTGTTGCTATACTGGAAATTCGGGAAGAGATCATTAATGATGGTGTTGAATTTTTCATCTTGGCAAGTGACGGATTATGGGATGTTGTTTCTAATCAGGAAGTTGTTTCTATGATTCGATTTATTGAGGATCCTGAACATGCTACAAAAAGACTTACAGATAGAAGCATTCTTTTATTGTTTCTCCAGAATGTTATTGTTGTCCTTCGTTTGTATCAGTGCTTAAATAATGGATCGGCACATCTGTGCACATGCTTGACATTCCTTTGTATATGTTTTGATTAATTTTGATGATCCACCATTTTATCTAGCCTAGTTATCGATTATGCCATTCATTATATTTCTTTGGTTGTTCCATTTGGTAAGATGATTGACAATAAACTATTGCTGCTCAGTTTGTCTTTCGGTTCCAAGGTTGTCTGTAGAAATTTTTGTAATGACAGATTAATCAACAAACCAACAGTCACCAAAGTCGAGTTCACATGTCAAAGCCCAATATTGAGCACCAAGTCTACCATGCTCATTGAAACCCATCGATTTATTATGAGAGGGCTTGGAATTGAATTTATACAGGCCCATGGATCAGTGCAATGCAAGGACGATGGAAGTATTCATTCTCCTCAGGTTGCATACACCTCCATGCTCGACCTCCTCTCATCTTGCCCTCCATTCGTCATATTCTTATGGTACACATGGTTCACATGGATGGGTTTTCATCTCAATTCTCAGGTTTCTGCAAGTAAGAAGGTCTTTAGGGTTTATTAAGAACTTGGCCGAAACCAACTCTCATAACATGGAAACTAATTGCATCATATGCAGCTTTTGAGGCAGCTAGTTGTGGCTTACTAACTGTCAGCATATGAGTTGAAGGAGTTCCAGAGGTTTTTCCTTTCGACATGATTGTACTTGCAGAACCAGTACCTGGAGATATGATATCAGCCATTGGTAAAGCGATAAATCTTCTTCCAAATATTGACACATATGCAATGCATGCTCAGACGAAGGATTTATACAGCTAGAGTGAGACTGCATTGAGGACAGTTATTGTATATGATAGTTCTCTAATTTCTGACAATGTGAATCTCTTAGAATTCCTTTCGTGGTATTATGAATGTGGTGTTTGGGATGACAAATTGTTTTTGGTACCTCCTTGAATGGTGGCAGCCTATGAAAACTGTTGAAATGGCTCCTGATTCGACTGTAATGAAGAATGATCATAACAAAGATGCACCATGGACTACCAAAGAGACCTCTACAAAGGAGAATGCAGCTGAAAATGTAGGTATAGAAGAAATATTTACAGATTTCAAGACAAAAAATAGAGAACAAATGAAAGCCAAATGACATCCACAGAACACAAATGGAAAATCAGATCCAAGGAGATTTTACCAGCAACTTTCAAGAAATCATTCAGGTAATCAGAATTTTGAAATTTTGATGTTTAAAGAAACTATAACTTTCGGTGGTTTAGGCGAACAGGATGATTGTTCATTAACCACCTAAAAAAGGGCTTTCGGTAGATAATTCACTCAACATCTTTCTAGTTAACCACCGAAAGCCTGTAACTGCCAGAATGAGCGAATTTTCGCCCAGATCAGAAATTTTCGAATCAGAATGAGACGAAACTTCTTCGAATAGTCAGATATTGAATTATCAAGTCAGATTTAAATACTATTTATAAGGGATAAGGTAAGAAGAAAGTTTTAATCACATTTGGCATCTTTCCATAGGCAAAATTTCAGGGGCTTTTGGCCACACATCATCAGCTCGAATTTATCTTTAGAAGAACAGGTCGAAGAAGCCTTGGAAGGCTAATCTTCACGTCATCAACATTCAACACATCTTAAGGACCAACTCATAGAGATTATCCTCCTTTTAGGGTTTACCCCTATCTTTTTGTAAATATAATTTGACTTTCTATTTTTAGTATAGCAGATCCAGTTTTCTAGGATTTGGAAACTGTATGTAAAGGCTATAAAGCCAGGAACATTGGAGGAATAAAGGTTCGATTTTGAGTTCTTGAGGCTACTGCTTTGTAACAAGACACTTTCTTTAATAGCTCAGCCAACAAGCTTCTTTCTTTGTTAATGTCATACCTTCTTTTATCTATCTCTATGCTTATGAGTGGAATTAATTCTTTTGTCTCTGTTTAATGACCCTGGTAACTATCATCTTACTTTTGGTTATTAAGAAAGAATCAAAAGCATCCTTGGCTAGTTTGTTTGACCCATAATATATATATGGTTTTATATATGTTCTGGTTGATTGATTAGTTTTCTCATCCACCTGTTATTCAAACCTATCTGACAATAGCTCTTGAAGGCCTTGTGTAGCATGATTATAGTTAAGACTGTCTTGAGAATATAACTCAGAGTTTCAGATATTCATCTTGATCCAAAACCCCAACCCATTATTGAAAAAATAGTTCCTAAAAAGATTGAGTTACCAGGTATCTCCGACTTACAGCCTAGGAGAGTTTCCTGGAGTGATAACACATACAATGAAATCTTCATTTGGGTCTGCAATCCTTAGTATTGGAGCACTTGTAAATAATTGTTTCAAATGTTGGAAACTCCTTTCACAGTCCAACGTCCACTGAAACTTCATACCCTTTCTTTGCAAGGAACTGATTGGGTGCAATATCTTTGAGAATCATCCAATGAATATCTTGTAGTAACCTACAAGGCCCATGACTGATCTGACCTCTTTCACATTCTTTGGTGATGACCATTCTCTAATGGCTTCTATCTTTTCAGGGTCCACTCCTATCCCATATTTTGAGATGATATGCCCCAAATAATGAATTTGTTTATGATAAATGAGCACTTGCTCAATTTGGCATACATCTAATGCTCCCTTAATAATTGCAACACCATCTTCAAATGATGTTCATTCTCTTCCTCTAACTTAGAGTATATAAGAATTTCATCCAGAAAGACAACGACAAACTTGTCTAAATATTCTTAGAAAACACCATTCATTAAGCACATGAAAACAGTTGGTGCATTTGACAAACCAAATGGCACCACTATGAACTCATAATGACCATACCTTGTCCTAAAGGTGGTCTTGTTGATATCTTCTTCTTTAATTCTTACCTGATGGTATCCTGATCTGAGATCTATCTTTGAAAAGATCCTTGCATCCTTCAATTGATCAAAAAGATCATCGATCCTTGGTAGAGGATACTTGTTCTTGACAATCACTTTATTCAACTGTCTGAAATCAATGCACAATCTTAATGTTCCATCTTTCTTTTTCACAAACAAGACCAGGGCACACCAAGGTGACACACTTGGATGTATATACCCCTTCTTCACAAGTTCTTCAAGATGCATTTGCAACTCTTTCAATACTAGCATACTCATTCTTTAAGGAGTCTTTGACATGGGAGCTGCTCCTGATGTCAGATTTATAGAAAAATCAATGTCTCTCTTTGGGGGTAGTCCTGGTACCTCCTTGAATACATATTCAAACTCTTTCAAGATTGCATAATCCTCCAAATTTAGCACCTTGTCATTAGGTGTCTCCTCCATATGAATTGCAAATATTTGACATCCTCTTCTATAACATTTCTTCAGCTGCAATGCCAAAATTTCTCTAATGGTTACTTCCCTAGGAATTCCCTGAACTTTCCTTTGGTTCTGTTCTTCATCCAAGCAAGTGAATTCTTTGTTATGACAATCCAATAGAGCATGATTTGGGTCCAACCAATCCACCCCAATTAGATAGTTATAGGAACCTAAAGGTAAGATGTTCAAATCTTCTTTGGTGCTCAGTCCGTTCATGTCCATAAGACATGACTTAACCATCTCATTAACCTTTCTTTTGGCTCCTGTAGCCAACTATTCCAACCAAAATTTTCCATGCTTTTGCCTTGGAAATTGAAAACTTTCTACCATCTTATGATCTATATAACTATGACTAGCTCCTGAATCAATTAAAATAGCAATGGTTTGGTCGTTAATCATACCTTCCACTTCAATCATATGTGACTGATATTTTTTTTTCTTGTTATCCATAGTTGCATAGATCCTTGGCACATTTCTACCCATGTCCTCCACTATTTCATCTTGTTGTACATTATAAACAGTCCTTTCTTTTTCACCTCTGTGAGGACAATCTTTGAATCTATGATCTCCTTTACAACCCCAACATTGAATAGGTGGTTTCCTTGGCCTTTGGCCTTATGCCTCTATCATTTTGGGCTCTTTATGAGTTTTTGGTCCCTGTGGACTATTTCTAAAGAATGGTGGTTTAAATCCTTTCTTTCTCTGATCCACCTTGAACTTCTTTTTGTCTTCCCAAACTTTTTGGAAAGTTGGCCTTGCTTTCTGTTGATCATATAGACATTTAGCTCGCCTTATGGTCTCTTCCAATGTCTTGGGATCATCATATTGTACTTTTTCACTAATGAACACTGGCAATCCACTCAAATACCTTTGAATTTTAACTGTCTCATCCTTGATGAAGGAGACGTACTTCAATAGTTCTAGTAATCTTCTTTCATATTGATCTATGGTCATGCTTCCAAGCTTGAGTTCAAAGAACTCTTTCATTTTCTTGTCATAATATCTCTTAGTCAAGTATTTCTTCTCAAAATACCTCTTAAATTCCCTCCAAGTAACGCTCTTCTCTTTAATGTGTTGTACGTGCACAAGTTGATCCCACCACATGGATGCCTTTCCTTTGAGTTGATAGATGGAAATTCTATCCTTTGTATGAAAAGAATAATTGTGTAATTGAAAATAATTTCTCATGCCCAACAACCATGTTTCTCCATCATCATCCTTATTTTGCTCATCATCAAATGTAGGAGGTTTGATTTTATTCATTTCTCCTCGTATTTCATACATCCCAATCCTCTTACACTATCTTCAGCCTTTCATTATCATCTTTATGGATTTGGACATCCTTCTGCAAATTTTTAATGGTCTCTACCATATTTAGGTTTTCATCCCTTTCCTCTCCATGTCCATTGGAGTTTGTTCCTTAAATGTCCAAATGGAAATTCATCCCTCTGCTCTCATCTTATTGACTGTAATTTCTCTGTGTCTCTTCCATTCCTATGGATTCGGTACTGATATGATCTGATCTAGTTATTGTTAATTCTTCAAAATGTGCATCCATTAAAACTTATTAGGTTAACTAAATCAACAATCCATGAGAAATATGAACTATTTCGGATCAACAAATATATCAGAATTATCTTCTCTGATTTCTTGGTGTTTCCACCATGAAGATTCTTAGAAAAGACCCAAGTTTTGAGAACTTAGAAAGAACTACATCATCACACAAAGATACATTGGGTGAAAGGCGGTTTTCCGAAACCACTTTTTCATAAGTTTTGATGTCACGTGCTAGAATATGTCAAATCCACCATTTGTGGGATGGGTGACGACTATTTAGATCACTCTGTCTCATTTGCTCAGTACATCACAACCGTTTGAAGTTAGGTGAACGTCACCATGTAATGAACTCAAAAAGTTTAATCATTTGAAATGGATTAGCCAAGCATGGCACCTATCGTACTTGTGCACAAGTCTTCCAGTGATTCATGATTGAGGCTCTATAATAACCAACTCTCAGGTATGGAAGCATCATCTTATCCATCTACGAGCAATCTCCAAACTAGTTTGAGATTCTCATCTCTACAAAAGTATTTCAGTGCCAACACAACTGAGGTATATGGACCCAGTTAAAGCCAATGAGACTGGTTATTTAGGAAACATGCTAAATTTTCCTACGAGTATGAAGGAAAAGATAGTTGCGCAAATACTGGCGACTAATTTCACACAATACCTATTACTGATTCTAGATTGGAAATTAGGCTAAATCCAATCGTGAGAGATCTGATTATCAACAGACTAGCTGCTAAGAAGAAATGAAGCAAGCAACAGAAGAAAGAGCCCGTCACTGAAGCAGCTGAAAGTGTTGGAGAGAATCAACTAGTCTGGTTAGATTCTTTTAACGAGGAGCTAGCTAAGCCGAAATGAGATTTCAAATACAATTGAGTGTATTTCAACGATTTTTGGACAGATGGTAGCAGAGGTAAGGAGTATCCGGA
Organism: Picea engelmannii; assembly: GCA_009831015.1. Lineage (NCBI taxonomy): Eukaryota > Viridiplantae > Streptophyta > Pinopsida > Pinales > Pinaceae > Picea > Picea engelmannii. Next base: position 344,443 of record ML782798.1, read on the forward strand.
GATGATAGACCTGTTCTTATACGGTCTCTTTAAATAGGGAAACTACTATTTTGAATCATCCCCTTTTGTAATTTCGGATTTTAAATGAATATATAAGAGCAGTAGTGGATTTTGTAATGCTTAGGACAAGATTCGAACTGATGGTGATATGAATCTTGTTTCCTTTAATATTATGTGTCTTCTTGTAACTTATATTTCACTTTCAACTGTCTGAATAAAACTCAGAATTCATCTCACTCGGTTGACTCATTTTAAATAATACTTCAATGCAGTTGCGTATTCTTCTTTCTTTGAATACTATGGAAATTTTCTATTAAACTCAGGTTCTTCGTCTTAATTAGCCTTTCAGACGATTTTGCGCGCATAAAATTCAACTTGTGTACCTTTATTTATCATGCAAAGCGACTTTATAAGGTAATTTCATGCTTTCGTGCACCTGTATCTTCTATACATTTCCTCTTCGACGCGCCAATAACTGGCTCATAGTACTTCTGCGTTGTGCACCAATATCCAATGCGCATTGTTTCTGTATCACACTTAGATATTCCACATGCATTTCACTCTATGAAATGCACCATGCTAAAGTTCAATATGCCTTACTATGTGCAATACTTTATATGGCCCATTGAATACTCTGTCGCTACTGCGCACAATCACCTTCTCTCACCCTTGCCTGCACTGTAGCGATACAACTCATACTCATACTGTGTGCAAACCAATCAAACCTCAATGTGCCTTACCATACCGTGCACACCACGTGCACCCTTACTATGTGTATGCACTCCATGCAATGCTAAATTTAGCACACACATCCCTACATAATATTCTTCCACGCGGTGGTTCAATTTTCCATGAACACAAATATATTGTGTACCATATTGTAATCGATACCATATTGTAATCTTGTCTCCATTTGACTTGTTTGGCCCATTCAGGCTCAGTGTCGAAAACTGACGCTCTGATACCATAATGTAACGTACCTCCCCGGCCACCAACAGGCCGGGGAATGTCAGTACTCAGACGCTTAACTTAGTTCTGGCAACATATGGTAACAACCTAGTATCCAAATTAGGTATGTCATATTTTTTTTATTTTTAAATACATATATACACACACGGTCATACATACATACTAAAATACATGTAATTAAACATATACATAAAATTCTCTAGCGGAAGATTCACATATAAAACATAACAAACAGTTGCATTCTGTAAATATACGATTTTCAAGTTGTATTAACAGTAATCACAGACATGCAATGTACACAAGGGTATACTCTTAAACATACAGACATATATGCTCACACATGCCATAAAACCCATAAATTAACACATAAATGACAATGCAGCATGTAAATTCATCATGGAACTGATACTTATCTTGGTCAGAATTTCACCAACTATGTGCAGACCATCCACGAACCTCCCAACCTTAGACTACATTGTTCATCACTCTCAATAGTGACTCGCCCCTGAGCTGGGACTAAACTCCACCCAGGTAAGGGGTTCCTAACCAGGCTAAGGGTTCACAGTCAACAAGAAAGACTCAATCTCAGGTGCTCACTCAATCGACATCCTACAACCTCTCATTCCCCGCATGCCTATCCCACCCAAGGAAGTGTTCCCCTTCTCTGATCAATAGTCCATCGACTGCTCCACTTCCCTTCTAGGGCTTCAAAAATAGGCCAGACCAGAAGTCTCAGATCACTGTAGTTGTAGTTTATCACCTTCATGAAATCTATCCCCAACAATTCTCTCACTCAAAGAATTGATCAGGAGCCTGACAACCCACCTCTTCAATCCCGCTCCCAAGATGATAGGTACACCAATAGGAAAATGGCCATGAAAATAGGTTCATGTACAGTGATAGGAAGGTACGAGGATAGCTCCTCAACTGACGGAATGTATTTCCCCCCCAATAATGGTTCTCTAGTCCAAGGAAAAATGGTAATATCCCCCCCAAAGGCACTAAGTCTTGGAAATAAGTATGCATGTCTCCAACTTGATATTTTTCATGTTGGAAGATGCTCTGATACACTTGTCCCCTTCTTTATGACTTAGGATAAAATAATTATCCATACTTTATGTTCTAAGAAATATTAATTTAATATTACTTTTTGACTTAAGCTCTCTCACTTAGCCCTTTCCTTAACTTTTGGCCCTCACTTTCCCTAGCTAGGGGAATCTAGTCCCCCTTTTATTTTATCATGATCGGTCTGTGTGAAACGATGTGTTTTATATTAATCATGAGACATATACAAAATAGTCACACTAGCCTTTAACATCTAGGCGCTCTGGCCTAATTCTAAAACATAAGCATTATGGCTTATAATACTGGCTCACCAGCCTATAATGCATATCATATACATAAAGGTTCATTGACCTTAATATTACACACACTTTAGTTACTACACGTGGTATCTGTTGTCCTCAAGGTTGCGCGCACTTTAGTTACTATGTGTGGTATCCAAAAATGTGCACACTACATCACTTTATTGTGCAGTATATGCGTGCACCATGCCATGAAAGGTGTATTACAAAAATGATGTCTAAACAACTCACTAGCTTAAATATACTTGGATTACATTTGCATTTGGGTTCGGTTGAGGGATATTACACTTCTATAGATTACATTCCCTGAATATTCCAAATTCCTCCTTTCATCATAGGATCATGGATGTAGATGGAAAACCAAGGATAATTTAAGGATTCTTTTTTAATAAGGCTTCTTCTAGAGTCAAACTGAACATGTGTTTCTTATCATGTCTATTATTTTCAATGGGAACATGGATAGATACTTCATAATCCTTAATGGATCATATCATTTAGGATTATCTCCCTCATAATCCTTCATTCATGTATTA
>ML782798.1:351416-380431 GCA_009831015.1 Picea engelmannii
GGGGGGGGGGGGTGGTCCGGAATGGAGTGGTTTCTCTAGTGGGCCCCTTTTCTCTACGTGGCAGAGATCCATTGGTCCAAACTTCCGCCACTTACCATTTTCTGACATACCCCCATCACCCCATGACATCATTCTCCACTTGTTTCCCCTAGAGTTCACGTCTCGTTACTTTGTCCATACATTCCCCCTTTTCACCCGTTACAAGTCCCTTCACCATAGTTACTCCCCAATCAACACCTACAACATCATCCAGTCATATTCGAAATTCATTTTTACCTGCCATCTAACACTCCAAAAGACCCGTTGGCAATTTATTACTAGCTAACTTATCCGTTAGCTTTCCGACCTATCCCCCACACTTAATGGGTGTCCGTTTACTCAAAACCATCATTTCCCTTCATTCTTCCATTGCTTACTATATCGTCTCACTAGAGACTATCTTTCTCATCGCACCAGAGCATAGTTTCCCCCTTTTCTCTCTGTTTCAGTCAACCGTTCAAAGCCACCATCATCGCCAGTAATGATTTCTTGACTTGTAGTTATTTTCACAGCGATGGTGCCAAAATCAAAGAGGACAAAGGCTAAGGAAAATCCTTTCCTCCCGCCTCCTGTTGATCTTGACAGGATCCCTTTGGCCAACAAAGATCATTTAATTGTAGACACCAGGTGTGAATTTGACTTTGCAGATTTGCAGTCATCGCTTAAAGAGGCTTTCTTAGATCAGAGCGATGAAATTGGGCTCTGGGAGTCAAACCTTCCTTTGTATCTTTTCCCCCAGTTCCACCATTTCCCTAAGTTCGCCCTCAAGTGCCAGGCTCATTATCTCCCTGACCAGAGAGCCATAGTGTCTTCTTTAGGAGAAACTCTGTTCTTCATCACACCTGAGGCCATAGACCATATGATGCATATCTCAAGAACCTAATCCTTTTCCCCTCTCAATCTCTAAGTCATCACAGAGTTATACCAGAAACTATCATTTCTCCAGAGAGCCCATATTTTTTAGCTTTTCCTTCCCTAGGTTTCTCATCTCCCCAAGACAAATCCCTTGTACCGTTCCTCCCTGTTCTCAATAAAGCGAAACCAAATCATTTCATTTCTCTCTGCTCTACTGGGTTATTTTTTTGACCAATGGGTAGATGAACCCATATTGGGTTTTATGTCCATCTTCTCCACAGAAGAAAAACCCACCATGCAGTTCGATTACGACACTTTCCTGGCAAACAATATTCATGAATAGTTTTTGAATTTCGCCACAGAGGGCATGTTCTGGTATTTCTCAATACTGGCCTACATGTTCACTTTCTTTTAGGCAAACAAATTCTCCTTTTCAATGCAGAAGATGGACCAGGATGAGAAGCCGTAGGCGGTAACAGCTTGGACTTTGCTACTCTGACAAAATTCTTCAGAATTAAGCTTCAAACAGTTTATTGAGCAGTTCTACCTCCCAGTAGTGAGAATGCTCAGTGGCAGACCTGAACCTAGAATAAATGAGGAGATTCAAAGGATTTTACACCTCTTGGACCTTGCAAAAACTAGAGACTGGTACCTTTACCAAGATCACATAGAGATTATAGTATATGGATGCGAGTTGTCTCCATATAAATTGCCCAAGTATTTACTCGTGATGATATTTTCTGTGGAATACATAACAAAAATGATTAAATCAGATGACATACATTTTGTGTCTCTGAAAAAGAAACAACTTAGAATTAAAGGGAAAATAGGGTGTTTCATTTGCAATAGTCGAAGCACTGGGAGGAAGCAGACAGGTTGTTGAAAGAAATGAAGTTTCAGGTTAGTTTCATATGGTACTATGATCCATGCAGGATAATTTTTGAGATGAGGATTAAGAATAAAAATGCCCCATATGTTCATGCACCCAAGACCAAGATAGAGAAGTTCACGAATCAAACAGAATGGAAATCAAACACTTTGGTCGAGATAGAACAACAAGACCCTTTGGTCATCATCTCAAAGATGACTACACCACAAGTTCCCAAGGAGAAAAGGCCCAGGAAGGATTCTTCACCTCCTATCACTAAAGTCTCAGCCGAGGATTTCCAATTATATACCAAGAGGCCAAAAACCAGTCACACACCCGACACAGCTTGTGAAAAATAAATCAAATCCACTGCAACTATGAAGGATGACTGATCACTCCTCATCTCAAGCAACAAGCAGATCATTTCTACATTTTTTCCTAAGAATCCCACAAATACTCCACCAGTCAACCAACTGAGCAAAGGAGGACCAAAATTGAGTATTTTTGAGAAATATGATATGATCAAAAAGAAAAATTAGACACTGACCAATAGTACATATGCTCAATTTTGGAAACAGACATCAACATCTCAACATAGACTATTGTCTGCATTCAACATAGAGAAGGGTAGAATGCACATGGAATTTTTGTAGGCATAGGTGTCAGACCCGAAAGTAATCACTGACTATTAAAGGGAGACATTTGAGTTTCATACAAGGGATGTGCATCCTGCTCATCAAACGGATCTGCACAGGCAAACTGGGGAAATGATTTTCTCCACGTTGGAAAATGTTTCTACTGTGGCCACCAAATTATAGGCATCTCTGAGTAATGTCTAGACACAGCTGAAATTAGAAAATATATCATCCTTTGCAAAGGACAACAGAATTAAGACGTTGGAAGAATTGGTCCTCAAGATCGGGTATGACCCCTCAAATGTGAAAGCAGTTGAGGAAATTCATAAAAAGAAAAATTTTGATATAGCCTCTCTCAGGAAACAATTGAAATTTCCACCAACAGAAGATGCAGAGGCAAAGGAGATAGCTGAGACAAAAGGGGAAAATGATGAGATGCTCAGGTTGATTATGGAGAAAAATGCACAGTTAAAAGAGATGGAGGCAGAAATGGACACATTATTGAAATATAAGGAACAATAAAATCCTATGGAAGTCATTCCATTAAGTGCAGTTCCACTCACAGGAGTAAGCACAACATCCTCAGTAGAAATTCCCTCAGCAACTCCACTGACAGCCCTGGAGAAGACAATAGAACTGGCAAAAATCATGGAAGAGATGATATTGCAAGAGACAGAGATTAGCAGACTTAGAAAGGAGGTTTAGAACCTTCAAGAACTCAAGTCTTCTTATCAAACCAACTACTCCAAGGAGAAGAAAATATCAGACAAGCTCAGACAGGAATTACAATGGCTTCAAAAGTAGACAGTGGCAGGCAAAACACTTTTTGAGGTCAAGGAACATGTCTGGATGGACATCACCATATCTATTAATGAAATATGGCCAATGATACAAATCATGTTCAAGCAGAATGAACTGGTGCAAATAAGAAAGCAGGCGATTGAGAAAATAAGAGGAGAGTTGGGAGAGATGCTCGTAGAAGCCACTGAGATCATTAAATTCCTTAATTCAAAAATGAGATAAGAGTTAGAGGATTTGAGAATTTAAGATACGACAGAAACCATCCTCGAGGTCAAGAGGATCCTGAGCAAGAGAGGAATGAAAAAGTCCAGACTATGGACATACAAGTGCAAAGATTTTTTAGCAAAATTGAAGCTCTGCAAAAGAAAGTCCTCCCGGGTTTAAGGGTCATAAATGACAAGTTAATGACACTATCTGATTATAAAAAGAAATTAGCCACCGTGGCTAAGGATAGTTCTAAATTATTAGGAATATAATGCAGTATCATAGGCAGAGCGTTCTTAGAGTCTTTCCAGTCGGATATTAGCATACAACACGAGATCTCATACATTTTCATCGTTAAGCCAACCTTTTCCAAGTATACAGAGATGGATGAAGCATATCGAAGACTTCTCAAGGTCAATGTTCCTAGTAACCTTTGATCGGAAGAGTTATGCAACATGATCGAGTAGGAGATGAGGTATCCAAGCCCAGTCATCTATTCAATCAGATGAGGTCATGCAAAGGACTCACCAACGGTTTACCCCAGAATCAACATGAAGATTTCAACACATCATCAAACAGTTCTTAAATTTTTGTATTCTGTTGAGTTAGTTAGCTAAATTTAGATTTCCACATCCTAATCTTTAATGACAGGATCGTATGTAATTTTTGGTTATAAATACTTCAAACTTTGAACTACCAAGGGTTGATCTTTACGCCCTGTAAGCTAGAAAGACTGTAATTTTTATCAAAGAGATCTTCCAGTAATACAAAGGGATGTTTCACAGGATTCTCGCGTGTTGTTCATTGGTGATGTTATTCTTTTCTATGTTAAATGTTTTTCTCTCTCAGTTGTCATATTGTTTTTTAATCTAATCTTTTAAAGTAGCGCATGTTGCAGGATTTATCTTTGTATACCCTACTTATGGATTTAAAAGATCTTAATGTTTATCTTTCTGATATTACAGTGAAGAAATTCTTAAATGCTTCTTCACTTTAATTGATATTCTCATCTTTTCTACTATTCATCATTTTACTGCTAAAGAATCCAATGAATGCATTATCTTTCCCTGTGAAAAGAATATTTTAATTTCTGTTTGGAATTCCATCTTTATAATACAGACCCCATAGCCCAATGGAAGCGTAAACTCTTTTCAGCCAACTCAACAAAAACTACAACAAAACTTTTCAATCTTATTTTATTTAACTAGCCTAATATCTTAAAGTTAAAACATCACTAAATCATACAGAGAGATCCATCTCTGATGCTGGTAGGTCTAGATTCTAGTTTCGAAGTGGATGGATAAAGTTACCTCTTGTAGATTTCTTCTTCTCTGACAACCTCTGGAAATTTATAGAGCATTAACATAATGGTGACCATATTGGGGAACTGAACAAACTTTCAACCCCGTGTTTTCTTTTTCTCTAAAAGAAAATTTTGTTTCTGAAAAAATTATAAATCTGAGAAAGAAATAATGGTCAGAGGTTGTTAAATGCTTGTACATAGTAATTTCAGATTCATAAAATAAGAATACATAAAAATTAAAATCTGGCTCCTAAAAAGGCTTACACTCGATCCCACCCTGACTCAAAACCTATGATAGCAACTGATAATCCAGAGCAGTTACTAAGAAAGAAGACCATTGTAGAAGGTTCGGGAGCCTTAGGTCCCCTTCTCTTCCATAGGAATTTGTTGCCTTTCAAGATCTCGACCTTGACACCATTTTCGAACAAAGCCTGTTTAGAATGAAATCTGATAGCTTTGTGACTGAAACCATTTTAGATCCAACCATCCTGCAACACCGGACCCCTGAAATACTATCTCCCACTACAAAATCTCGAACCACTCACTCTGTGCCAGCCAATCCCTCATCCTCCTCATTCTCTATTACAACCCCACCTATCCTCCAGGTTTCTGTCTCACCATCTCCACCTATCATGGCGACCATATATGCTCCTTTGGTGTTGGCTGCACCTTTACATGACACGCCTCAATACTATCAAATGAGACTCCCACAGTTCGATGGCATAGGGTCCTTGAATGCACAACAACACGTCGATAAAATGAATGACTATTTTGATTTACAGGAAGTTGATGAAGATGACATTCAAATGAGACTTTTTGCCCGGAGTCTGACAGGGGATGTTAAGAAATGGTTCAAAGGTTTACATCTTTCTTCTGTGGTTGACCTTACAACATTTCCAAGAATTTTTCTAGACAAATGGGAGGTAAATAAAAACCCTCTCCAGATCTTGTCAGAATACGAAAACATCTGAAGGAATCAAGGAGAGACAGTACAAGATTACTGCACTCACTTCAACAATATGTACAATGCGATTCCAGCCGATATTAAACCCCTACATGGTTTGGCACTGATAAAATTCCCTAACGGTTTCGATCCTGACATGTCATATCAATTAAGGGAAAGAAACTCCACCACCCTAGAGGACATGCAGAAAAGCGTGATAAGTGTAGAGGCCAACCTGCTGGCTAAAAGGGCAGGACAAAGGACGGAGAGGAGAGTCACGATTAAAGAGGAACCTACCACATCTTCTTCTGATGCCAAGCTATATTCTTTAGCTAGAGAAGTGGAGATAATGATGGAGAGACTTACTGTAGCTGAGAGAAATCCTCCTAGAGAAAACCAACCTGCTCCACAAATTTGGAATCCTAACTTTAGAAGAAATCCTCCTCAAATCAGGCAGAGAGATCCTAGGGATCAAAGAGAACAGAGAGGTCCTTATCAACATATCATACCACCACTATAGGAAAACTATGCCGATTAAGGTGAAGAGGTGATTGAAGAACTAGAAGACACAGACATAAACCTCATGGGAATTCATGATAACGAAGCCATTTTCCTTACTCAAGAAGAGAAATAACTTTTCCTTATTTCTCAAACAAAGGTGAGTGAGGAAGCTGAAGAGACCAAAAAATAGGCATTTGAAAATTCCATTATGGAGGTACATAGGTAGTATAATCTGCGAAGTAGAAATACAGACGAAAGCTCCCCCAAAAAGGTAACTGAAACAAATAAAATAGTCGAATCCAAGAAATCCCTTGGGCCTTCTACCAAGAAGATCCCTGAGAAAGGTAATGTTGAGGCTCCAGCAAAAAGAAACCATACCATTTTACAAAGATCAATGTAGACTGAGGTTTCATCAACCAATTGACCAAGTACTTTTGCTCAGAAGAGTATGGTGGACAAATCAGAATTGTTGAGCCAAAGCAAAGCATCTACCCTTTTTAGCCTCGAAGGGGAATTAACCAATGTGAAAATTCCCATTCCCCTTTATGAGTTGATGAGTAAGGATGCTTACCGATCGTAGGTGATCAAAGTGTTGAGAATTGGACCTGATATACGAACGAAGGCCTTAACCGTTGGATCGACGACTCATTCGGACACAGTAAATCTTACCAATGATCAACCTGAACTCCTGTTTGGCCCTGAAGTTGATGGTCAGACTGACACTAGCACTGCCACTCCTTTTTACATCAGCCTTAATATACATGACCTGATTCTCCACAATGCTATGTTAGATTCAGCTTCTTCCCATAACATGATGCCTAAAGCAGTGATGGAAAAAATAGGACTCGAGGTCACCAGACCTTACAAGGATTTACACTCTTTTGACTCCAGCAAAGTCTGATGTATTGGGTTGATCAAGGACTTATGTATCACCCTAGTTCATATTCCAGCAAAAATCATGGTTAGGGAGGTTGTGGTCACGGACATTCCCCCAGAATATGGTATGTTGCTATCCAGGTCTTGGGGAGATAAGTTGAAAGGTACTTTGCAGTTGGATATGTCGTATGCCACCATCCCAGTTTTCGGGCAACAGAGAAGAATGTACAGAGAGACGTTGATGAAATATATGGTCAGCAGCCAAGAAACACCACATAACTATCCTTTGTACTTGACACACACTGATCTATATTCCTTTATCCTATATAACGACAACGATATGGGAGAACAAATCGCTCAGCTGGAAGAAGATACATTTGACCTGAATGAAGACCAAGAAATCATTGAGCCAAAAGGGAAGGAAATCGTGATAAGTGAAGAATTTCCTGCAAATTTTTGGAGCATGGACTTTGATGGGGTTGTAAGTAAAGAGGAAGCTGGAGTAGGAGTTTGGTTGCACAATCACAAATCCAGGTATTCAGAAAACCATTCTTACAAACTTAATTTTCAATGCACTAACAACATAGTCGAGTACGAAGCTTTGATGCTCAGCCTGAAACTACTAAAGAAGGTTGGTGCCAAACAAATCATGGTAAGAGGCGAATCTAAATTAATTATCAAACAAATTAAAGGTGAGTATGCAACAAAACATCCTAGGCTTAGAGCTTATAGAAATGTTGTTTTGGATTCCCTTAAATGTTTCACTGAGGTTGATTTGCAGGTGATGCCCAAGGGTAAGAACATTTTTGCAGACGAGTTAGCCACGTTAGCAGTTACATGCAAGATCCCTTTTCACTCTACTCGTCCATACATGGTGCAGGTGAAATGCAGACCTACTGTCCCAAACAACATCAGATACTGGTAGGTATTTGGGAACGATGATCAAATTGAAGATTTTTTACAGTGTAAAAAAAATTTCGGGTGTACAAATATAGACTTATAAAATGACGATGAAAATGTAAATAAATCGGTTTTTGGAAATAATAGTGTAAATAAAATAGATTCAGAAGAATTAGATGAAGATGAGATAGATTCTGACATTTTTCATTTAAAGAGTAATATTTTTCCTAGGGGTCTAGTTCCGTTAGAAGATTTATTTGATTTTAATGATGTAGCTAAAAAACCAAAAATTGAATCCAGTGGTAAAGAGGTTGAAGACTATAACATAGGGACAGAATAGAAACCCAGGATAGTAAAACTTTCCAAATCCTTACCTCCTGAGCAGAAACTCAAATACATTGAACTTTTCAAGGAATATGCTAACATTTTTGCTTGGGGTTATGAAGATTTGAAATCTTATGACGCAAGCATCATTCAACATAGGATCCCGATAAAAGAAGATAAAAAACCTTTCAGATAGAAACTTAGGAGGATCAATCCCAAGTTACTTACCCTGATAGAAAAAGAAATCAAAAAGATGTATGATGCTAAAATCATAGTCCCTTTACGATTTTCCAAATGGGTTTCGAATCTAGTCCTGACCCGAAAGAAAACTGGGAAAAATAGGCTTTGCATTGATTTCCAAAACTTGAACAAATTCTCTCTAAAGGACAACTACCCACTGCCAAAAAGGGACCATATATTACAAAATGTAGTTGGATCCAGTCAAATCTCCTTACTGGATGGTTTCTCGGGATATAACCAGGTTCTCGTTCACCCAGATGACCAAGAGAAAACAACTTTCACAACACCGTGAGGTACCTTCATGTATGTGAAAATGCATTTCGGTTTAATGAATGTTGGGGCCACTTTCCAAAGAGCGATGGACATCGCTTTTGTGGAAGAACTTGGCAGATTTATTTTCATTTATCTAGACGACGTGACTATTTATTCCCAATCCGATGATGAGGACTTACGACATCTCAAACGAGTGTTTGAGAAATGCAGGAAATTTGGGATTTCTCTTAATCCTAAGAAAATCCTTTTTGGATTAGAAGAAGGAAACAATTGAACTACCACCAACAGAAGATGCATAGGCAAAGGAGATAGTTGAGACAAAAGGGGAAAAGGATGAGATGCTTAGGTTGATTATGGAGCAAAATGCACAGTTAAAAGAGATGGAGGCAGAACTGGAAAATTTATTGAAAGAGAAGGAGAAATCAAAACCTATGGAAGTCATTCCATTAAGATCATTTCCACTCACAGGAGTAAGCACAACATTCTTAGCATAAATTCCCTCAACAACTCCACTGACAGCCTTGGAGAAGACAGTAGAACTAGCAAAATCCATGGAAGAGATGAATTTGCAAGAGACAGAGATTAGAAAACTTAGAAAGGAGGTTGAGAACCTTCAAGAACTCAAGTCTTCTTATCAAACTAGCTACTCTAAGGAGAAACAAATATCAGACAAGCTTAGACAGGAATTACAACAGCCTCAAAAGAAGACAGTGGCAGGAAAAATACTTGTTGAGGTCAAGGAACATGTCTGGATGGACATCACCAAATCTATTAATGAAATATGGCCTATGATACAAATCGTGTTTGAGAAGAATGAACTGGTGAAAAGAAGCAAGTAGGCGATTGAGAAAATAAGAGGAGAGTTAGGAGAGATGCCCACGGAAGCCACTGAGATCATTAAATTCCTTAATTCAAAAATGAGAGAAGAGTTAGAGGATTTTAAAATTGAAGATAGGACAGAAACCATCCTTGAGGTCAAGAAGGTCTTGACCAAAAGAGGATTGATGCTACAACTCAAGGAAAAAGTCCATACTATGGACATAGGAGTGCAAATATTTTTCAGCAAAATTGAAGCTCTGCAGAAGAAAGGCCTCCCGATTTTAAGGGTAATAAATGACAAGTTAATGACATTGTCTGATTATAAAAATAAATTAGCCACCGTGGCTAAGGATAGTTCTAAATTCTCGAGAATACAGGGAAGTATGATAGGCATAGCGTTCTTAGAGGATTTCCAGTCATATATTAGCATACAACATGAGATCCCGTACATTTTCATCGTCAATCCAACTTTTTCCAAGTATACATAGATGGATGAAGTATACTGAAGACTGCTCAAGGTCAGCGTTCTTAGTAACCTTCGATGGGAAGAGTTATGCAACCTGATCAAGTAGGAGATGAGGTGTCCAAGCCCAGTCAGCTATTCAATCAGATGAGGTCGTGCAAAGGACTCACCAATGGTTTAACCTAGAATCAACCTGAAGATTTCAACACATCATCAAACAGTTCCTAAATTTTTGTATTCTGTTGAGTTAGTTAGCTAAATTTAGATTTCCACGTCATGATCTTTAATGAAAAGATCGTATATAATTTTTGGTTATAAATACTTCAAACTTTGAAGTACCAATGGTTGATCTTTACACCCTGTAAGCTAGAAAGACTGTAATTTTTATCAAAGAGATCTTCCAGTAATACAAAGGGACGTTTCACAGGATTCTCACGTGTTGTTCATTGGTGATGTTATTCTTTTCTGTGTTAAACATATTTCTCTCTCAGTTGTCATATTGTTTTTTAATATAATCTTTCAAAGTAGCGCATGTTGTAGGATTTATTTTTGTATACCTTATTTCAGGCTTTGAAAGATCTTAATGTTTATCTTTTTGATATTACAATGAAGAAATTCTTAAATACTTCTTTACCTTAATTGATATTCTCATATTTTCTGCTATTCATCATTTTACTGCTAAAGAATCCAATGAATGCATTATCTTTCCCTGTGAAAAGAATATTTTAATTTATGTTTGTATTTCAAAGTTTGTAATAGAGACCCCATAGCCCAATGGAAGCGTAAACACTTTTCATCCAACTCAACAAAAACTATAGAAAAAATTTTCAATGTTATTTTATTTAACTACCCTAATATCTTAAAGTTAAAACATCGCTAAATCATATGGAGAGATCCCTCTCTGAAGCTGGTAGGGCTAGATTCCATTTTCAAAGTGGTTGGATAAAGTTACCTCTTGTAAATTTCTTCTACTCTAACAACCTCTGGGAATTTACAAAGCATTAACAACAGGTTCATTTGGATCATTCAAATCAATAACCACATGCTTAATATAGCTTTCTCTATTAGTTGTAATCAGTTTACCATTGAAAGGAATCCTTAAAAGTGACCAATTAATAGAAATATACCCATTCAACATGGATCATTCAAATCAATAACCACATGCTTAATATAGCTTTCTCTATTAGTTGTAATCAGTTTACCATTGAAAGGAATCCTTAAAAGTGACCAATTAATAGACATATACCYATTCAACATAGTAGACCAATATCTACTCAAAATCATGCCATAATTATCAGGTATTTATACCATAATGATATCAATAGTTTGATGAATTTTAGGATTAGGAGAAATTATGATTAAAACATCCTTTATTTCCCAAATTAATTTGAGTCAAGTTCTATCTAACTGAATAATTTGAATATCAGACKATTCAGGATTGACATTAAGATTCKCACATGCTTTAATGGGAATTACCTTAGAAKAAGCTCTCKAGAATACCATGAAATTATKAACATTCCTATTGAAGATTTCAAAAGTATTTAGGAAAGAGGGGGTAATTGATATTAACCTTTGTCTATTTAAGGATTCATTTGTGGCCACTTTACTCTTGGATGGAATGTCATTGTTGGATAGGCTAGCTTTGGTTTTTCCATTATTGTTCCTACATTATCTTCTTTAGTGTCATTGGAAGTCTTTCCTTGTAGGGTGTTATCACCAAAACATTTCTCACCACAAAAACAAACAATGGATGAAGAAACAATCAGCACAAGCACTGCATACTCCCAATAATTATGGAAGGATTACACTCAAAACTATACAAAAATAAGAACAAAACTATACAAAAGTGCTTATGAATTTCACTGTGTATTCAGCAAAAACAATGCACGCACATCCGTGCAAGATAACACAACATACAACACACACATGGCACATTCCACGTGGCTGATAATAAGAAAAACCATCTAGATGTAGAAATGATGCATTGATTATTTTGGTTGGTCCTCAACCACTTCCGAGATGGAGTGGATCTCCCCCATACCCAAAATCACCCCCAAATTCCACCTTGGGATCACCGAAAGCAATGGGAGGTACCTCCAAAGGCCTCTCATTCACATTTGAAACTAGTCTGAAAAAAGATTTCCTTCCTCCTATAAATAAAGGGCCATTGTATGCAAACAAGAAGAAGAAATTTGAGTATTTTTATGTTGTTCAATTTKTCTYTSAGAAKCCATATTTCTCCAAGARCTCTTTRTGMATTCATAGMAAGTGTTGCACCTCTCTCCTCTTGAGAAGTTCAACTATCAATTATTCACCATTGTGTTTTCATTTTCAACCATTGTTAGAAGAGACAAAGCTTTGTATTTGGGGACTCAAGAGCCTTCCCAAGGAGGAAGAGGGGACTCATAAGTTCCCATATTTCTCCAAAGTGTTATCAATTTGAAGAGCAGTCTCATTTGGTAGTTATTCCTTATGTCACTTTCTTGCATCAATTTTAGTTGTTACATGTTTAGTTTAGTTTTATTTCTTTGTTGTTTACTTCTTGTTTTCTTCTTAGTTGAGCCACTAATCAACTAACAAGCTCTTTTGTTGTCTTCATATCCTAACTAGATAGTTAAGGGACCTCTTTTGGTCACCCAAGTGAAAAAAACATCCTAACATATTGCAAACCATAGTGGGGATAAGAATCAAAATCCTCCGCAATTAGGCTATGAGAGATTTTTTTCTCACTCATTTGTGTTTTCTGGGATTGAAACCAGCCTAGTCCAACCCTCAGATGCAGTGATTGGGCCTCTTATCAAGAGAAACCAACTTAAATTTTGGTCTAGCCATTCTCTTTATGCGCTTGAGTTTGGGCAAAACAGACGCACTAACCACACAAAACTACGTAGATCTATGCGACTATTGGGTCCAAACCCATGCGGATCCTTGAGACAATGCACTTTTTTTTCCAGTGGTATATATTTACTTTATGCACTTTGTAAAATCGACAAAAAGAAGGCTTTGTTTTATTTACTGCATAGATAATTAGCTAAAGTAGGCACTTAAAGGGGTAAAAAGAACCATAAGATCTTTGGTTTTTTTTTTCCACATGGATGGCCTATTATAGCGTTTGAACTCTTCAGTTAGATTTTTTATTTTACAAATCATCAACTAATCGGGACTAGAAGATCATTTTGGTAATATTGGAGTATTCTCTTTCCTTGCACCTTTCTGTGATCTTGAAAATCAAAATAATGAATGAATTAAGAAACCTCCATCTCCCTTTAAAAATCAATCATTTTAGAAGAGGCCAATACCACTTAGTTTTCTCATTTTTTGCAACTACATAAATAATTTTAAGAGAGGCCAATACCTATTTAGTTTTCTTTGTTGAAACATAATCTAAAATTTTTGTAAGGGCCCATACATTCCCACATGTGCACAAACTTATGATAGTTTCAAATTTCTAGAGAAAACAACCTAGAAAGTTTAAGGATTTTGTAAGGTCCATCACATGCCCACATGTATATACTCTAGGATAGTTTCAAATATTTATTAAGTTAGAGAATATTATAGGGATATTTAGACTCAAAATTAAGGACCCACATGTCCACCACGCTAGTTACTTAGGGAGTTTTCAATTTTCTACAAGGATTGTTTTTGAAATCTAGTAAGTTATAAGTAAGGAACCATTGTAAAGGACCAAGTGATGTCCACATTCCAAAATTTGCTCACTTAAATTATTAAAAATTAATCACTCACTATAACTTGTTTTGCACATCATCAAATATTCAAGAGGTGTTTTTCAGATACTTGAAAATGTATTATTCTCTTCTTTTTTCACCCATAAGTGATCCGAGAGAATCAGAAGGGATTATTTCTTTGAAAAAATCTTTTTCACACACCACTCTTAATCAACGAATTTGGCCCATGAATCAAACTTCAAAGCCCACTTGTGAATTCTAAAATCAACCATAATCAACCTAGTTCTAACCTCCATAGGAGGAATAATTTATTTTTTGTAGTCTAAGTTATAATTTTGAGGATATGCATACAAATAAATCCCCAATCATCCTTTTCTTATTGAACTCCAAAATAAGATTACAAAGTTTCAAAATAAGATTACAAAAGTACTCCAAATCAATAATTTATACACCATAAGGTAGGGAGACACTCATTAAGGGTCGAAGGTTGAGGTCTAGTTATTTTGTGTGTGCCTCCTTGGGTCACCCATCCCTTGGAATGCATCCATCGTGTGACCGATTTCTGAGACTGAAAATCTAAATGTCATCCTTAATCAAGGTAACTTAGTGGCTAGTTCTAGGTTATATCTACCTAGGTAGCATTTTTGGGTTGAAATCGCACCTTAATCATATTTTGAATGAATTTTTTGAAATATTGTTAGTCCTTTATGGATATGCACCCTTCACTGCTCATTATAATTGATTATTCATACCTCCACTAGCTCCTTTTCTGGTGGATTCATGCCCCACTGTTGAGTGATTTTGGAAGTCCTGATTCTTTTTGAGAGGAAGGACAATAGGTCTATTAGGACACATGAATTTTATTTTATTCCCCTACATGGATAAAACTCCACACCATCTTACACTGTTACTTTTCCATGTATGATTATCACTGATTTATTACATATATCTTTCAAAACATTGTTGAGATAGTCCACATTTAACGAAGCACTTGTTCATTTATTCTTCTCACTACCACTTGAACACATATACATATATTATAGAACCATAGGAGAACTACAACATTCCCATCTTTCTTGACATCTAAAAACCTCCCCCCAATGTTGGGAGGTGTTCCCAATTTGGTTGACACAACAATACAACTAGCACACACACTAGTGAGTTCCATTATCACCCATCTAGTATCCCTTCCTATTTAGGAATTGGCTCTCCAACCATAAAACACCATGGAAGTACCGCAAGAAATACCATATATAACCCCATCCTTTTCTTCCCATTTGGATAAACTCGATCCCCCTCTCCTAGTTATATTGTCCATCCACCACACATGAGTAAGAAGTAAAAGACCTACTATCAACACCCATGGCATGGGGAAAATGCTTGTATAGATGGGAAAAATCATAGTTTTGACTAGAACTAAAATAAAACCAAGCATATATATAACACCCATACATGGACTAATCACCCTTTCCCATTTTCTGAGCTCTATGGTCACCCAGCCCATCAGTTCCCTAAACTCACTCAAGAGGTAGTCCAATCAGTTTTTTTGGAGTGCACACAACAAAATAAACTTACTATTTCTACTTACACTACTTCGACATGCCCCCTCACCTGACATGCACCTCTTACTCCAATAGTTAAGGTTCCATCCATATTGAAATAATGTGTTACCCCTCACACCTAATCTACCTCACAATGGATTCTCATTCATGTAGACTTGGGGGCACCCCTTCCACCTCTGGTACCACAATGTATACTAGACCCTATTCTTGTTAGGAAAATAGAAGTGTATAGCCACACCCATCATGGACCATCACCTTTTATTGGAATCAACTTATCCAACCATGATTGTCATGTTCTACCCTATTTAAAATACAAGTCGTAATTAACACCTTTATAGTTTATCGGTGTATTATAAATGATGGGGAATCCTCATGCATTATGTCCTCATCAGCTAGGAAACAACTAAGCTCCAATACTCTTATCCCATCGATGAATGAGTTAAGAGACTTTGATGGTAGACTATGTTTCCCCTTAGGGATATTACCTAATATCCCCATTGAGTTAGGTGGTAAGATGGTTTTGATCAATGTTGTTGTCATGGATGGTTTGATGGATTACAATATTCTCCTGGTTCATGATTTCATCTATGCCATGATTGTTATGGTTTATCCACTCTTTCGATTCATGATATTCGCACATGAGGGACACATCATCACCATCGATCATTTCTCCTACACTAATCCCCCCCTCGGGACTCTCATAATATAATCTCACATCATGTTGTTAACATTGATTCCATGCACTATGAGTCCACTTCCACTATTCGTGCAACATCCACTCCCCTTACAAATGATACCCTTCCTCTAGAACCACCTCCTCACCACTTAGGATTAGAGGCTGGGTATATTCATTCATCCTTGGGGGAATCCATACATGTTCCTTCCAACAAACCCAAAAGTAACAGTGAACTCTCAACTATATTCTTCCCAAAAGATGAATAATTCTTTGAGGCCACTACTTCTTTCAATGATTCTAGTGATAAATTCCATCTAGGTTCTACTATCCACTGTTGCTAGGGTCCTTGTAATTCAACAAGTGCACCATCTAATATTGTCTCCCTTGATAAGGTCATTACTCCCTCTAAAATAAGATCATATCTTAACATTGATATGTATATCAAGGAATCTAGTTCCATAATGACCAATCATGCCCATATAGGATATGTTTCCACACAAGTTAAAGTCCCAAACCCCCCAATAGATATTACATGGATCTGATACACCATTTCATATCCTCTTTTTTGGATGTTCAACTTTAAATTGATTGTTATTTTACCTTTGTTCCATAATCTTGGGTATTTGGAAACAACCCTTCCCACTACCCCTATATCATAATACAGGGGGTTTTACCAGTTCCCAACTTGCTCCCATGAGACCTAGCTCATGACTTAACACCAACTCACAATATACCCTTCATGGGAACCATTATAAGACCACCTTCTGTCGAGCTCCCCTAGACATCATGTGATTACAAGCCACATGGCCTAATCGAAATTTTATCCACCAAGATAGTTTCATTACTTATTGTGGAAAGGCCCCTTTAGCCTTGCTTATTTTTGGATACCCCCATTTGGAAACTTGGCCTCCTTTAGGGAGTGCCTTTTCCATGAACTTGTTTTTTTGTGGCCTCCTTCAAGGAGTTCCTTTTTCAGGAACCCGTCATTCCTTGGCCTCCATTAGGGAGGGCCTTGTTTAGGAACCCATCGTTCCATGGACTCCTTCAAGGAGAGCCTTTTTTAAGAACCCATCATTCCTCCTCCTCCATTAGGAAGGGCCTTCCTTAGGAATGCATGGTTCCCTGGCCTCCTTCAAGGAGTGATTTTTTCAAGAACCCATGGTTCCATCGCTTCCGTCAAGGAGTTCCTTTTTAAAGAAACCATCATTCCTTAGTGTCCATTAGGGAGGGCCTTGCTTGCGAACTCATGGTTCCCTATCCTCCTTCAAGGAGTGACTTTTTAAAGAACCCATTGGTCCATGGCCTCCCTTAGGGAGTGACTTTTTTAGGAAACCATGGTTCCTTGATCACCTCTCTTAGGGAATTCCTTTTTATGGTAACCCATCGTACCCTACCCTCCTTCAGGTATTACCTCTTCTAGGAGCTCATTGTTCCTTGGCCTCCTTCAAGGAGCACCCAAAATTTTCATCAAGGGACCATTTTTCCCACTAATGTCAAAATCTCAAGTACACCCACTCACTATCATTTCTATTAAATAACTGTCATATGTTCTCTATCATCATCTATTTTTCACTTCAGGTATTTTATGTTTATGTGTGTACGTACTTGGTACAACAATATAGAAGCCATTCAGTCTTGGCCACCCTATGGCCCTATTGGTTGTGGAGCCTGATTATCTTCTTGATTCAAAGGGAATTTTTTTTTCAGTTGTGTTTATACCCCATGAATACTTTACACCATAGAAGAATGTACACTCCTCCACACGATGTTGAGTTTTGTATATGTTGTGATTTATGGGATCTTTTGATATATCATTTCATATGTGATATAGATGTTGATACGATCGTTTGTTTGTTGTTTTGTGCATGTGCAGATGTGGCACCTTGCAGGCGCGAGGTGGAGTTGCAGAGAGCGTCGGTTCAGCGAGAGCTAGAGAGAATACCGCGTGGAGAGAGACATCGGTGAGATGAGGCCGCTGGGCGACCGACAGAGCCCGAGAGGGAAGCGAGTGTTAGGACCACACAATGTACCTTTTTGCCTATACTTTTTGCCACTATTATACCCTTGATCACCTGTATTTAGACTCATACTACCACTTCATCTGATCATTCCAAAGGTATACAACGTCCTTTCTCATTACTATACGTTTAATCTGTTTTGCATAATATTTTACATCACTTTTGTACTTAACCATTGATTAGACTGAAGACTAGCATTTGAAGCCTTTTGTTGAAACAAAGTCTAGGTCGCAGATGCTAAAACACAGAGCTGATACACAGTCCGAGGTCCCTGTTGCTGAAACACAGAACTGTCACAACAAGTCCAAGTTCATTGTTGTTGAAACATAGAGAGATTACACAGCCTGGACTCGCAGATGCTGAAACACAGAACTGTCATACAGTCTGGAGTCGCAGAGGCTGAGACACAGAGCTGTTACAAAGTCTAGAGCCGCAGATGCTGAAACACAGAGGAGACCGCCAGAATGATGTTGAAACACAAGGAAGCCATTACAGTTAGCAGTCAAAGCCGACACAGTCAAGAGCACAATTCACATGGCTAAAACAACCCGTGAATTGTGATGCTGAAACAACATCGGCAACTACGAGAAGAAGCTGTTACTCCAGTTGTAACAACAACACCTCATCCAGCTCCTGTAATAGCATTTCTGTTGCATGAGACCAGGACATCTTGCTCTAGTTTAGAAAGAAGATCCGACTAAAGATAGGACTCAGATATACATTGAAATTTTTTTTGCATCGAGGAGGTTCCCTCTTTAAATAAGGGGAATTCTTCATTCGAAGGGGAAGTTTTATGTATTGAAGCAACTCTAGAGAAGCGGGATGTATTCTATTTTCCAAATTGTAATGTGATATTTCGACAGATGAATATAAGACTTCTTTGAGTATCCTTCTCTAGATTTTCCGTTCCAGGGGAATGTTGTGAGAAGGGAGGGCCCACCTTCTTCACAAGATTCACCCATTAGTTTAGAAGTGTGTTAGTACAGTTTCTGTTTATGCTTTGATTTAACTGTCGTTTGCTGAAACACTGTTTTTAATGGATTCCGCTTTGCTGAAACACTACTGACTCTGTCTTAGTTTATTGAATGAAATGGGTAATTCTTTTTATCAGCAATCTTGTGTGATGATTTTATGAGGCTAGCCAGAGATTGGATTAAAGGTTCCTTCTCAGACAGGAAGGAATTGGAACATCCTGTCCTCTGTATATTTCATTTAATTATGCAAGTGTGCTAGCCAGAGAATTGGATTAAAGGTTCCTGCTCAGATAGGAAGGAATCAGAATGTCCTGTCCTCTGTAGATTTCATTTAATTATGCAAGTGTGATAGCCAGGGATCAGGTTAAGGGTTCCTGCTCAGAAAGGAAGGAATCAAAACACCTTGTCTTCTGTAGATTTCAATTACCTCTGCAAGTGTGCTAGCCAGGGATTGGGTTAAGGGTTCCTGCTCAGAAAGGAAGGAACCAAACATCCTGTTCTCTGTAGACTTCCATTACCTCTACAAGTGTGCTAGCCAGGGATTGGGTTAAGGGTTCCTTCTCAAAAAGGAAGGAACCAAACATCCTGTTCTCTGTAGACTTCCATTATTTCTGCAAGTGTGCTAGCCAGAAACTGGGTTAAGGATCCCTGCTCAGAAAGGAAGGGATCCGACTACCCTGTTCTCTGTAAACCTCAACTTCACAAGTGTGCTAAAACAGAAATAAGGCTTAAGGCTCCTGCTTAGAAAGGAAGGAACTAGGTAGCCTTGTTCTCTGTTAGATAGAGTTAATTGTTTTCTGCATTACTGTTTTCATGAAAGAGTGTTAGTACTGAAGTCTCTGTTTGAGAGTAAGGGTCCTGTTCTCTTATTACAGAATAGTTGTTCTTTCCCATTGCAAGTGTTATTTTAATGTAATCCAGGATTCTTAGATTAATCTTTAAAGATCTGCAATAGGGAAGATACTTTCCTGTGATTTAATTCATAACTTCAGTTTATTCAAGCAAGTGTGATTAGTATAAGTTTCTTTACTACAACACTAAGTTGCTTTTGGAATTGAGCATATATAGTGCGTGGTTATCTTTGAAATAAAAAGACTTCCCTGGGTTGATAATTTATGTATCACTTGATTGTTTGAATCAATTAAGCAATTATAGTGACCAACAACAAGGAGGCGCTGGTTCGACGATCCTGGTGCAGGGCCATCACATGCTCCTCCGGCGGCAGCTGGAGTAGATTTTGATGATATATGTCGTCATCTAGAGACGGTGTTACAGGACGTGCCTGAGGGCATGTGGATCCGCATCTAGGATGAGGGGTTCCTGGAGCAGTGCATAGGAGTACCTCCACCATGGCGGGGTATAGTGCGATGAGCAGTTGTGCTCGCCGCGATGACTAGTGGACGCCTGTCGCCGGGGTAGGAGGGTCTAGCAGGTGTTCCACCACCACCGCCTGGGGTAGGTGCGGGTGGGCCACCACCTCCTCCTGAGGGAGGAGCGACTGGGGGTGCGATAGAGGCACCCTGATGGATGTATATTGTATATCTTTTTGATAGGCTGGTGAGCCGGCTTTTGTACCGATATGTGGCACTGGCCTGCGGCCTGATGTATTTTTGTATGTAAACATGCGGATGGCCTGATGGGCTGATATATATATATATATATGAGTATACATATTTTTGGAGATCTTGATGTTGTCTACATGTATTTTTTGTTGATGATGATGATGATGTCTATTCTATCTATATGCTGTGATAGGATGTATGAGATGTTTATGTATGTGTAGCTTGATGTGATATATGCCAATCTAACACCATGTTAGCTATTTCATCTGTTGTTTGATTCAATTGTCGTGGAATATGTGTAAAGGTAATGGAATCAAAATGTCGAGATAATAATCTAATGTGCAGGTATTTGCGAAAGAGGCACGGATCGCGTACATGGTAAACATTGTTGAGTTGGAGAACGACTAGTTGAGAGTCGAGGAAAACACTAAGGTGACGAATATGATGATGCTGGGTGTCGGTCAGGAGGCCAGTGACAAAAGTGTATTTGGATTGGTTGTTGGTTGCTGGTCCCAAACATATGCCGCTGGAATGTAGCATTTCATGTGAGGGGGCGTAGAGAGCCCAAGTAGCCGAAGTGAGATTTTGTGTCCAATGGCTGGTGCCGTTGGTGTAACCAATGTGGTAAGCTAGTGGAGGAAGCATCTGTTAATAGCACAAAGGATAATTTAGATGAGAGGGAAGGAGAAAAAAATATTTAAAAAATGATAAACAAGAAAATAACCTAAAGTAGTTTGACTACATTTTAAGCATAAAATTTCTTGAGGTATAACCCATTGACGGGTTCTTTGAGAGAGAGGCCTTCGGGGGAGGCCAGGATGTATGTGCCTTTGGTGAGGCAATGTTGGATGATGTAAGGGCCATGCCATAGTGACTCGAATTTGCCATGGCCAAAGGTATCATGAGTGATATCATAGGCTAGGACAAGGTCGCCTTCGCGAAATGATCGAAGGTTGACATGGCGATCAAAGGTAGTCTTGGATCATTTTTTTAGCTGCCTCGTTGTTCTGTAATGAGGATCGAAGATCTTCATCCAGAGACTCCAAGGTCAGCAAGCGCTGCTCCATTGGAGCAGTGTCAGGTAAAAGCTCAATTGCGGTGCGAAGGGTGGGAATTTCGCACTCGATGGGAAGAGTTGCCTCGACCCCATGGACTAAATGAAATGGCGTGAAACCCGTAGAGGTCTTTACTGTCGTTTGATAAGCCCATAGCGTGGAAAATAACATATGATGCCAATTGGTTTTATGTTTATTAACCATGCGCTGTAACATGGTATTGAGGACTTTGTTTACTGCCTCGACCTATCCATTTGACTGAGGGTAATATGGTGAGGCAAACTCATGAGAGAAGCCTAACCGAGATGAGAGTTCGACGAAGATATCATTCTCGAAGTGTTTCCCATGGTCAGAAATGAGTTGGAGTGGTACTCCAAACCGAGATATGACGTGGTTAAAGAGAAAATGCGCTGCAGTGTCAGCGATGTTGTTGAAAGTGGGCATAGCTTCGACCCATTTAGTGAAGTAATCACCAACGACAACAATGTATTTGTGACCATTGCTGGAGGGGGGATTACAAGTCATAAATTCGATGCCCCATTTACAAAAGGGGCCTGCAGTAATGACAGGGTGCAGAAGAGCGGGGGGAGCACGGGCTTTGTTGGCATAGAGCTGACATTGCTCACAGCGTTTCACGTCATGAATGCAATCATGAAACAGGGTAGGCCAAAAGTAACTGGCCCGGATAATCTTTTGAGCAGTGGATATACTTGAAAGATGGCCCCCACATGCACCACTGTGGTAGTCGTTTAAGACTCTGTCGACCTCATCAATAGTTAGGCAACGACGAAGAATGGTGTCGACGCCCCGATGATATAGGATGTCGTCGATGAGGAGATAGCGGGGGGCCTGATGGCGAATGCGCCGATGATCATCTCGTGATAGGTGGTTACCGAAATTTTGAGTTCGTAGGTAGATGAGAAGGTCGCCATACCAAGGATCATCTAAAGTGATGTAAAATAGATGTCCGTCAGGAAAGTTGGTATTGACGGGGGCACTAGGTGTGTCAGAGGGAAGGGCCGTGACAAGTTCAGCGAGAACTAGGGCCTTCTTACTCTTAGGTGTTGAGAACTCAAGGTCGTACTCCTAAAGGATAACGATCCATCGAGCGAATTTGCCGTTAACTTGGCGACGACTAAGCAAGTATTGCATAGGGTTGGAATCTGCGACGACCTTGGTGGTGCGAAGCAGAATGTAATGGCGCAGTTTCTGGACTGCAAGGACAACTGCAAGAGAAAGTTTCTCTTCGTGTTTATACTTCAAGGGTGGTCCTGAGAGGTTCTTACTAACGTAGTAAATGACGTGTTCACGATTGTCATATCTGAGCTGGACGAGGACGTCGGCTATTGATACAGCTGATGCTGATACATAGAGGATGTAGTCATGATTGTAGTCAGGTGCACTAATCAAAGGTGCATTGGACAACACTGCTTTAAGATCGTCAAATGAATATTGGGCATAGTCGTCCCAATGAAAAGGGATGTCATGATGCAATAAGCAAAGGAAACCATGTGCGCATATAGCGTAATCAGGAACAAAGAATCTAAGAAAGTTGGCTTTGCCCTGTAGACTCTGAAGTTGTCGTAAATTCCGATGAGGTGGAATTTCGGTGATGGCTTTGACTTTAAGGGGGTCCACGGTAATACCGCTTTGTGAAACAATAAAACCGAGGAGGCGCCCTGCGGTGACGCAGAACACACACTTGAGAGGGTTCAAGAGGATGTTGTACTGACGACACCATTGAAAGATGATTCGTAAATCATCGAGGTGTTGGGTGCATTTCTTGGATCGAGCAGTGAGGTCGTCCAAGTAGGCAAGGATGATTGCTGCCAGGTCATGAAAGATATATGTCATTGCCCGCTGGAAAGTTGCGCCAACATTTTTTAAGCCAAAAGGCATGACATGATATGCCAAAGTACCCCATGGGGTAATGAACGTAGTTTTGTATTGATCGGCTGGGTGGATTTGAATTTGGTTATAGCCAGAGAAGTCGTCCATAAAGGAGAGAGCCTCGTGGCCGGCGCAGTCGTCGATAATTTGATCGATAAAAGGCGTTGGAAAGTTGTCCTTTGGACATGCATTATTGAGATCGTGAAAGTCGGTGCAAACATGGATAGTGCCCTGTTTTTTGTTGACAGGTACAGGGTTGGAAACCCATGAAGTGTAAGCGATGGGATAAATAAACTCGGCCATACGTAATTTATCGATTTCGGCTTTGATAGCCGCAGCCTTGGATGGGTGTATCGGTCGCTATTTCTGGCGAACTGGTGTGATGTCAGGCCAGGTGTCGATGCGATGATCGACAATAGATGGGTCTAGGCCAGGCATCTCTATGTATGACCAGGCAAAGATATCCCTATATTCCTGGAAGAGGGATTTATATGCGGCGATTTACTGAGGAGTGCAAGCGGCTCCAATGATGATTTCTTCGACGATGCCCTGTTTAATGGAAATGTCGATTTTGATGGTGGGGGAAATGTGGGCTAAATTACCTTCTTCGAAAGCGTCGAGTGAAAGAATGGGATTGTTGAACCAATTGATAGGCCCTGATGGGATGTGAAGATCCGCCATTGGCGAAGTGATGTCAATGACCGTTGCTGCGGGTTGGTGAAGTAGGGCCAATTGATGTTGTCGATATGCCAGGATCATAGGACACTGGTATGTAAAATGTGCTAATGAATCGCAGAGAGAGCAAGGGCACCTCATGCGTTCATTGACTGAAGTGGTGACATAGCGAATGTCAGTGATATTTGTTGAAGAGGACATAACAGGGCATGGGTCGTTCTGAAAGTTCTGGCGTACAACAGCTAATGTCTATCGGAAACGTGGCAGTGTTGGGCAATGATGAGTGTAATGGCCATACTCGGAACATATAGCACACATGAATTTGGTCCTCAACCCTTTACTACTGGAAGGTTGAGTGGTAGCAGTAGGACTAGCAGTAGTGATGGGTGTTGTGTGAGTTTGATTGATTGGAATCAAGTTCCGTAATTCCGGTAGTGATGGACAGTTGTTGGTTTGGTGACCCTCTTTCTCACATAATGTGAAAGGTGGTGGAATGCGTGGAGGAAGTGGAGCTATGGGATTCTTATTCTTGCACCTGCCCCCAGCTGTAGCAAGGGGGGTAGGGAGTATGGGGGTAGTGGGGGTGAGGACAAGAATCGTCATGGGGAGGCCTTCCTGTGGGAAAGGGACCATCTCAGGTGGATGTAAATACCACACTGGGATTGCTAACACCATATTGGGTAGTGTGAGCATTGTGGCTACCTGGAAATATTCTATACCGGGTGGAGGGTAAAAGAAGGGAATTTGAGTGAGGGGTCAAGGAACTGTCTCCCAAATGGGACTAGGCCCCTGAGGGGGTGTGGATTCGTGGACTATGGGGGTCGACGAGTTCGGAGGAGGCTCCTGTGGGAGTGATGTTGCGACTGTTGAGACGTCAGGAATGGTTGAAACCTCCTAAGGAGGATGAGCATCCTCCGTGTGGGTTCCATTAGAGGATACGACGCATACATGATTAGGGGGAAGGAGTGGTGGTGCTCCATGGTATGTCCCTAACAAGGATGGATCTTTGAAAATACCAGGACCCATCTCGATGAGTGGATATGCGTCTTTGTTTGTGTGAATGAGAGGAAGAATGTTATCGAGATTGGCAGATGGGTTAGGCTCGTAATGCGATACTTGGTCAATGGTCACAATCTTTTCGTTGTGGGGGAACATGATTGTCCGAAAGACGGATGATTCCACTGCCTTCATAGAATACATGTAGCTACGTCCAAACAAGATATTGTAATCGAGCTGAGCGTCGATAACTTCGATGTCAATGAGAATAGTTTTTCCCCCAAGTTCCACGGGGACATTTTGGAAGCTCCCTTCAGGAGATGATGGTCGTCCATCATAAGCTCGTAATGTGATGGCATCGGGTATGAGTTCCGGGGAACCGAGTTTCTGCCATACTATTTTGGACATGATGCATGTAGATTCCCCCTGATCGATGATACACCGATGGACGGTGATGTTCAGTATTTTTACTGGTATTTGAATAGCGACCAAGGTGGGAAGATGAGGTTCACAGCTATCAAGGTCAAAAGTGATGAGTCGAGTATCGGCAGGGTCGACTACCCCCAAGGCAGAAAGTAGTGATTTCTGCTGAGTAGGACAAGTCTCGAGGACTTCTAAAACTGACATGGCAGCCGAAGATTGTGCTAAATCATCTACCAAGCTATAGTTATGTGCTACCCTAGCCTGTGGATTGTGAACATTCCTACGCAAGGGGAGGTGAGGGATGCGTAATGGTGGTTCGTCAGAAGGGCAAGGAATCATCAACGGGGGTCCCGTTGGTGTAGGGTTTATCTTTGGAGAGATAGGAGTAGACTCAGCTAGTGTCGGATACTGACGATTGCGTGTTTGCAAAAGAATTTCTTCCTCACTGGTGAGGAGAATTGTTCGCTCTACTGGATTGTTGGGGTTGTGATATTAGCCCACCTGAGGTGGGGGATGCTGTGTGTCCTGCTGGGTGTTTATGACACCTTGATGTGGGATAGGATTTTGCAATACAACGGGAGGCGGTTATTGTGCATATTGTTGTTGTGCCTGCTGAGGGTCAGGTTGCGCTGGGGATGGGGGGAGTCTCCCAGAGTCTTCAACCTTTTGAAATCAATGATCTAGGGGCAATGGTGAGTGTAGTGACCGAATACGCCACAAAGAGAAAAAGGGTGGATGGTTTTAACATTATTCCGCCCTTGGCGTTTGTTGTTATTTCCCCCTTGGGGGTTTTGGTTCCCTTGGTTCTGGTTTCCCCCAGTGGGTTGATGCTGTGGGGGTTGATTCCCACCTTGACCTAGGTTATTGTTAGTCATGTTCCTTCCTTTCCTCCTGGTATTGCTTGAGGGATGAGTTGGATTGGCTGTGTTCAAGTGTTCAAAATTTTGGTATTGTTGAGCAGCTAAGGGCTGAACAAAGTTTACCCCCGCACGATGATGTGGGGGAGCCATGGGTTGTGGAGGACCAGGAAATGGAAAATATGGATTTTGTGGTGGTACCGATCCATAAGGTACATAGGAAGGTGCAACGCTTTCACTAGTACTATAAGTTGATGTGGAGGGAGTACCACTGGTGTTTGGAGGAGGTGGATGTATGGGGGGTGCCGGTGGTGGTCCACTGATGGGTGGAGGTATAACAACAGGATATGGTTGTTGATAAGAGGGTGGGGGGTAATAAGAAGTGCCCCCATATGCTGGTGGGTATTGAGGTGTTCCATACATCGGTGGTGGTTGGGGTTGTGGACCATGGTGTGTGGTGGTACCTATTAGTCCGTCTGTTGAGTGAGACATCCCAGGTTTGTCTTGACCAAATGGCACAGGTTTTGGAAGATCAAGAAGTACTGTGTATAAGTACCATGACTGTGTGTAGATGAGGTCATATTGTTGGGCTTTACTGATGGCTTATTCTTCGAATTGAGGGAAGGTGGAAGTGACATCCTTTCCAAGGAGAGCGACAAGTGATCTAAGAAACCAGTCAAGACATTGTTGTTTGGTGGTTTCTGCTTTACACAAACTACGTCGCCTGCACCACTCATGAATGTGGTTAGTGATGTGGGTGGCTAAGGTCTGTTTGAAGTTAGACAGTAGTTCTAGATCGTTTTTATGGCGGATGGGTAATTGGAAGAAAGTTAGGAATGCTTTGGCCAAGGACTCAAAGGTCGTATGGGACCCTGATTTTTCTTCGACATAACATTTGGCTGATGGGACAGTAAGTGTGCGTTGAAATAATCGCAGTCTAACAGAATCATCCATAATGATATTGGAAGAACACCATAGATGAAAGGTCATGACATGGTTTGCGAGGTTGTCCCCTACCTTTCCTTCAAATTTTGGTATGTCTGAAGGAAGTTTGGTTGGCATTGCAGGCCATGTGGCGTCATGCAATATAGGATCATTGGTAAGCTTGGTGAGATCCAGTATGTTGAGAGAGGCCAAGTATGGCATCTGTAGGGGGGTGGCAGGATTAGTTCCACCCATAGTGTGTTGTGAACCTAACCCTTGATGGGGACTAGGTGGGTTGGTGCTCCCTCCTTGAGAGGAAGTGGGTCCCCTACTTTCGTGCAAAGGAGAACGAGCGAATGTATGACCTTGGGAAGTGGACCCAAGTAAGGTAGAACCAAGCAAAGTTGATCCTAAGATGGTAGCACTCACAGGAGTGTGTGAAGGAGGTACCAATGAGCGGGTACGACCAGATACTCCCCCTAAAATAGGAGGAAGGTTGAGCAAGCGTCGTGAACGACGGGGGTTCTGTGGTTCCCCTATGATGTCAGACTAGTTGTGTGAAAGTGTGCAACAAGTGGTGAGAGAAATACAGAAACAAGAGTCTTTGTTGTGAGTGTTTTACACAATATATATATCAAAGTCAAACTGTAATCAGATGTGCATCATACATAAATGAGAAATAAGCATATATGTGGGTAAGAGGGTTTTGTCCATGTGGGGGAATAAAAAAGAAAGCAAATGCTCGTGTCCTAGAAGACGTAACATCCTTCCTCTCAAATAGCACTGGACCTTCCAATAGCTCTCAACAGTGGGGCCTGAAGTCACCGGAAGAGACACTAGTGAAGGATGAAATCACTGGTTATAATGAGGGGTAGAGGGGGCAATATCCCGAAAGAGCTGGCGATACTTCCCAATATCCACACAAAATCCAATCAAGGTGCGATTGCAGCCCACAATCGCCACCTGGGTAGATGTCCTAAAGTTGGTCACTAGGTACCTCGGTCCAAGTGTGACATTTAGATTTTCGGCCTAAGAAATGGGTCATGGGCTGGATCCCGTCCAAGAGGTGGGTGCCTCAAGGGGGGACACACAGAACAACCGGACCTCGGCCTTCGACCCTTCACGGGTATCTCCCTGCCTTATGGTGATTGGAACACTAGACTTGGAGGATTTGAAGTTCCCTATTCGTCAACTTCTATGTTTAAAAAATGTGAGAACCAGATAACGGGGGGTTATTTGGATGCCTACCCCCGAGATCCTACCTAGACTAAAATTTTCTTTTGGCACCTCCTGTGGAGGACAACTTAGTGAGTTTTTAGAAAGATTTTAGATGAAGTTGTTTTGTGAGGCTGGGGGTGAAAACCAACCTCGTTTGATTAAAAGTGGGAGTGTATAGTCCTATCAAGAAAATATGGGGTGTTATCATAATTCCTTTGGGGGAAACCTACTTAGACCACCACGTTTCGAGACAAGGATATGTGAGTGAAAAAGTGACTTTTGTGTGTGAGTGAAAGTGCGCCAAATTTTATCTTAATTAGATGTCACCTTGCTGCATGTGGACTTCGCTTGGTCCTTACAAGAGTGTAATTACCTAATTAGCTAGATGTCATTGGTACAACCTTGCGGAATTTTAAAAGCCCTAGGAAACTAGCATGTGGACATGTGGTCCGTTA
>ML782798.1:384463-397334 GCA_009831015.1 Picea engelmannii
TCAGTTTGATTAGCATATCTTTCGATTTCGGGCCTGGGCTCATGTGCGTATGGGGCATTCTTATTTCTGACTCTCATCTCAGAAATGATTCCACAAGGATCATAACGCCATGTGAAACTTGTGGGGAATTTCATTTCCCTCAATAGTTTGTCTGTTTCGTCACCCGCGCCTCTGTTGTTGCAGATGAATGAACCTATCTGCCCTTTAATCCGCAGTTGTTGCTTCTTTTTGAGGGAAACAAAGTGAACATCATCAGAATTCATAATTTTTCTAATATATTCCAGTGCGAAAATTCTTACCGGCATATATCTCGGAAGCTTGTATGGTGCCAACTCGCACCCGTAGACTCGGATCTCGGAGTGATTCTGGTACAGATACCAGTCTCCTGTCTTTGCGTTTTCCGAGAGGTGCAGAACTCTCCGGACTTCGTCATTTACTCGTGGCTCAGGCACGTCACTCAACATACCTACCACAGGGTGGTAGAACTGATCAATGAACGCT
This sequence comes from Picea engelmannii, assembly GCA_009831015.1. Taxonomy (NCBI): domain Eukaryota; kingdom Viridiplantae; phylum Streptophyta; class Pinopsida; order Pinales; family Pinaceae; genus Picea; species Picea engelmannii. The sequence continues at coordinate 384,965 of ML782798.1, forward strand.
GTTAAGTCATATTCGACAAAATTGCGCTTTAGAAGAGATGTCCATGTTGTGATCGGCTGTGGCCTCCCGTCAGCGTCCATCTTTTACATGGAGAAATTGAATCTATCTTCATGGAAGTAGACGAACATGTAAGCCAGGATGGATGAGTACCTGAACATACCTTCGGTGGTGAATTTCATCAGTTGTTCATGGATGTTATGGGCCAAGAAGGTGCTGTAATCGAATTGAGTGGTGGGTTGTTCATCATTTGAAAAGATAGATAGAAAACCCAGGATGGGTTCGTCTACCCATTGATCGAAATAGTACCCGAGCAGGGCGCACAGTGAGGAAATAATCTGATTTCCTTTGGTGGAAAACAGAGAAGATGGGTACGGAGGATTTGTGGTCGGGACTGGAGCAGAAGTGGGGAGGAAAAGCTCCGCGATCTGAGCTCTCTGTGGGAAGGTCATTTTTTGGTAGAGCTCAGTGAGGATCTCCAGGTTGAATGGGGAGGCGGATTTTGGGCGAGTTATCTACATCATTTGGTCGATGTCCTCTGGGGTAATGAAGAAAAGGACGTCCACAGAGGAAGAAACAATAGCTTTTTTGTTCAGGGACATAGTGAGCTTGGCACTTGAGTGCAAACTCTGGAAAATGATGAGTTTGTGGGAACAGATAGAGGGGTAGATTGGACTCCCATAGCCCAATATCGTCACTCTGGTCTAAGAAAACTTCCCGGAGCCATGATTGCAGGTCCGAGAAATCAAAACTGCATATGGTGTCCTCTATCAACCGATATTTGTCGACCAGAGGGATTTTATCCAGGTCGACTGGAGGTGGAACGAACGGGTTTTCTTCCTCTTCAGCTGGCTTCGTTTTAGACACCATCTTTGTGACTGTACCTGCAACAAACAACGTTAGTGGGAAGATGATAGATACGTTCTCTGGTGCGACGGAGGAAAATGACGGGGGAGCAGTGGGAAGATAGATGATAGATACGTTCTCTGGTGCGACGGAGGTTTCTGGCATGAGGGACGAATAACGAGTGAAAGTTGTCGCAACGGTATGTTTATTCAAAACTGGGTCGGTCGGAAGCGAGAAAACGGTCAGCATGACAACGGGCATATAGTCCAGTTATTAATGGACAACGGGCCACTTGGGGTGATATGGCAGGTGATGGTGACCAAAGTATACGGACGACTGACGTGGAGGTTTGTGATTGGGGGTAAAGTCGCCAAAGGGGCGGTTCATGAGTGAAGGGTGTTATGGCGCTGACACTGTGGACTGACAGTAGTAATGGGATGGGACTTCGACCCGGGGGCAAGTGGGAAAAGTGGTGATAGTGGAGGATGACGTCCAGGGGTGAGGGGATGTCAGGAAGTAGGCGAGGAATTTGACCTATGGACCAATAGAAATGTGCCATGTGTAGCAAGGGGCCCGTCGGAGGAATATTCATTTCGGACCCCCCCCTTTTGATTAAAGACAGAACACCAAGGGGGGCCCGAAATGCGCTAAGAACCATCGATCTACGTGCTTGTATGATGGCCGTCCAGATCTACGCACCTATTAATATCAATTCCGGACCCCCCCCCTCCATTAAAAGAAGAACGGAGGGGGGGGGTCCGGAATCCAATGTGGACCACCGATTTGAGCACTGGATTAAGAGCCGTCCAGATCTGCGCCCGATTTATAACCGATTCCGGCCCCCCCCCTCCGTTAAAGGCAGAACGGGCGGGGGGGTCCAGAATCCAATATGAGCCATGGATTCGCGTGCCCCTTTCATGACCGTCCAGATCCGCGCAAGTGTTACCGCCGATTTCAGACCCCCCCCCTTTTGGTTAAAAGCAGAACACTAAGGGGGGTCCGGAATCAAATGTGGGCCGTTGATATAATCATCACGATCCAGACCATTGAAAAGTGAATGAGACATAGGTAGGGGGCGGAAAATGTCATATGTAGGAAAACTTAGGATAAGGACATTCTCATGGGTTTTCCTTCGATTTTTCTCTCGTACACCACCAAGGGGACATCAATTCAATTACATTTAGGCATTGGAGTCATAGGGTAACATCTTCATCGATATGGATTTATTTTGGCAAGGCAGGCAAGGCAATTAATCTACATCCTAACCTATTGTCACGAGGCAATTAACCCAGATTAAACAGTTGGGTTACGCTTTTATTCTTCCTAGGGACTATCTGATCAGGATTAGATGGTCTGATCAGATGTATTCACTAATTCTATCCTTGGGGATATCTGACCAAGATTAGATGGTCTGATCAGATGTATTCACTAATTCTATCCTAGGGGCTATCTGACCAAGATTAGACAGTGTGATCAGATGCATTCACTAACCTATCAACATTGAAAATTTAAAAGAACTTGGTCATGTTTGAACGATATGACCAAGTTGTTATTATTGCATGGGGCTTTTGTTTCCATTCTTTTATGCCCTCTTTTCTTTACTTTTCTTTTTCCTTTTTCTTTCTTTTTTCTTTTTCTTTCTTTTTTCTTTTCCTTTCTTTTTTCTTTTCACAAATTATTTGAAGAAATGAAATATCATTTGTCAACAAGATCACCAGATACAGAATAAATCCAAGTCATGAGTTGATTCCCATAATTTATGGGGTGATAACAGGTGGCTCCACGTGGGGATGGCACTTGCCCTGTTTATGTGTCAAGAATCCAGTTTTCCTGTCATCCCGAAACAATCTGTCTAGTAATCTCCATTGGTCTGATTCTACGAAAGGAATTGAAGAGCAGTGATCAGAAGCTTAGGGCCTTCTCTTCGGGCTTCAACAACCTGACCGCCGTCCTCCGTTCGGAAAATGCAAGTAAATAATGAAAATTTAAAGTGGTATGTACAATGGAAAATGGTTTCATCAAAACTTTTACTGGGGGGGAATATAATGCTTCAGCATTCTGCCATTCACAGGTGCTCCTGGAAGATCTGACCCATCGACATTGTTCAGTAAAAAGGCATTGTTTCCTCAGAAAGCTTGGATCATATAAGGGTCTGTCCACAAATGATCAAATTTCCCATGCTTTCCCTTGTCCTCGTTCCTGGCATCCCATTTTAGCACCAGGTCTCCCAGTTCAAAATCACCCTCTTTGGTTCGCTTGTCAAAGATCTTCTTAATGTTCTCTTGGATGACCTGTGTTTTGTTGAAAACTTCCTCTCTGGTCTGATGCAAGTGAATCATCTGATTGATTCTTCTCTGGGAGTCATTTGGCTCAGCTTGAATATCTTTAAGTAACTTCATGACAGGGACTCCCAAAGAAGTTGGGAACACAGCTTCTGTACCATAGACCAGTTGGTATGGTGACATACCAATGGACCTTTTGGTGGTGAGTCTATCTGCCCATAAAGTGAATACCAGCTTATCGTGCCATGATTTTTTATTCTCCTGCAATTTTTTCTTGATGATATTCACCAAAGTCTTGTTTGAGGATTCCGCTAACCCATTCCCCTGAGGGTAGTAGGCTGTAGAGTGCCCCAAGACAATGTGGTAACGACTGCAAAAATCAATAAGCTTCTTCGACCGAAAGGCAGCTGCATTGTCAGTAATGATCTTCCTAGGACAACCAAAACAGGATAAAATATTATTTTCAAGAAATTTAACAATAACAACATCAGTGGCTTGCCTGCTTGGTATAGCCTCGATCCATTTGGTGAAGTAGTCAGTGGCAGTGAGAATCCACTTATGTTGGCCTGAATATGGAGGGTGTATTTCTCCAATGAAATGGAGTCCCCACTGCTGGAAAGGGGCCTCAACTGAGATTGGTTTAAGAGGTAAAGGAAGGAGTTTCCTTTTACCTTCAAACAGTTGACACTGGTGATAGGATGTTACTTTCTGATGCACATCTGCAAACAGGGTGGGCCAGTAAAAACCAGCTCTAAGTATTTTGTTGGCTGTAGCCTTCCAGTTCATATGGCCACCACATTCACCTGCGTGGAACTCCTGCAACACTTTGTCAGCTTCATCTTGGAGCAAGCAATTTAAAAGAATACCTGCAGGGTCTTTCCAATACAAATTTCCTTCTAGAATACAGAATTTCAAAGCCTTCAACTTTAAGAATCTATCTTTAGTTTTAGTTAAACCAGGGGGAGCTTGTAAATTTTGTAAAACAAAAACAAGGTCTGCATACCATGGAGAATTTAGAAAAATCTCTTTAATGTTTGGAGTCGCCATCTCACCCTGTTCATCTGCTACGTCTAGAAAATTAATGTCAAGAACCTGAAGGTTAGATTCAGCCATCAATTTGGCAAGGCCTTGGCCTTTGATTAGTTTGGTGGGCTTAATTTCTATGTCGTATTCTAGAATAACTGCAATCTAGTTTCCCCTTCTTCCATCAGGGTTGTCTTGTGTCAGGATGTCTTTGACCACTGCGTTTGGAACATATGCTATGACGTGTGAATGAAGAATATAGACCCTGAAGTCCTTTATAGCCTTTACCAAAGCAAAGGCCTGCTTCTCCATAATATTATAATTCAATGCAGCATCTCTTAGGGATTTACTGAAGAAAGCTATGGGTTGTTCATACCCTTCATTATTCTTCTGTAGTAATACAACTGCTATCGTATGTTCGGAGGCGAAAGAAAAAAGGTAGAAATCTTTAGTGAAATCGGGACTAATCAAAACTGGGGCTTCAGTGAGCGCCATTTTCACTTGTTCGAAGGATTGCCTAGCTTCAGAGTCCCATTTTATCTTAACGTCCTTTTTAAGCATGTTCGTAATGTTTCGGAGGAGCTCGGCCATATTAGGAATGAATCTTCGAAGAAAGTTAATTTGCCCTATGAATGACTGTAGTTCGTTAAGGTTCCTGGGATGTTCTATTTTTAGAATGGCATCAATCCTGCTGGGATCAATCCTGATTCCTTCTTTAGAGATGATATGTCCCAACAATTTACCCTCTTCTAACCCAAAAAGGCACTTCTTGGGATTCAATGAAATCCTGAACCTCCTACACTTTTCGAAAACTCTTCTAAGGTGACGCAAGTGTTCATCATCAGATTGGGAAAAAATAGTCACGTCATCTAAATAAACGACAATAAACTTACATGTCTCTTCAACGAAGGCGATGTCCATCGCCCTCTGGAATGTTGCTCCTGCGTTCATCAGACCGAAAGGCATCTTCACGTACATGAAAGTGCCCCATGGGGTGGTGAAAGCGGTTTTTTCCTGATCGTCTGGGTGAACTAAGACCTGGTTGTAGCCTGAGAAGCCATCTAGCAGGGAAATTCGACTAGACCCCACCACACTTTGTAGGAGGTGATCCATTTTAGGCAAGGGGTAGTTATCCTTCAAGGATGCTTTGTTTAGATTCCTGAAATCTATGCAGAGTCTGATTTCACCAGTTTTCTTGCGTGTAGGGACTAAGTTCGAAACCCACTTAGAGAAATGCAATGGTACTATGATCTTGGCATCATACATTTTCTTGATTTCTTTTTCTATCAAAGGAAGCAATTTGGGATTTATCCTCCTAAGTTTCTGCCTAAACGGTTTCTGATCTTCCTTTATGGGAATCCTATGTTGTATAATGCTAGTGTCATAGGCTTTCAGATCTTCATAGCCCCAGAAAAAAACATCTGAATATTCTTTGAACAGTTCAGCGTACTTAAGCTTTTGTTCTGGGGGTAAAGACTTGGACAGTTTGACCATCCTAGGCTTCTCGTTAGTTCCTATATTGCAGTCTTCTGCCTCCTACCCATGAGCCTCTATTTTTGGTTTCTTAGCTACATCATCATTATCAAACAAATCTTCTAAAGGGACAAGACCTCTAGGTAAAACATTGCTTTTCAATTGTAAAATGTCGGTATCTACCTCATCATCTCCTACCTCTCCTGAACCTATTGTATCATCTATCTCTACTGTATTTATAGTATTAACACTATCTATTTCAAATTGAGAGTTATTTACATTCTCGTTCTCATTTTCTAAATCTATGTTTGTACATTCAAAATTGTTTTTGCATTGCATAAAGTCTTCTATCTGATCGTCATTTCCAAACACCTGCCAGTACCTGATATTATCGGGCACTGTGGGCCTACATCTCACCTCAACAGTGTATGGGAGATTTTGGCGGAAACCAATCTTGCAGGACGCAACTAACGTGGCTAACCCGTTGGCCAGAATATTCTTTCCTCTCGGCATTACCTGCAAGTCCACCTCTGCAAAACACTTCAACGCGTCAAGAATGGCATTTCTGTAGGCTCTAAGACATGGATGTTTGGCAGCATATTCACCTTTAACTTGTTTAATGATTAATTCAGAATCACCCCTTACCATTATTTGCTTAGCACCAACCTTTTTCAACAGCTTCAGTCCGAGCATTAAATCTTCATACTCAGCAACATCGTTGGTGCAGTGGAAATTTAACTTATAGGAATGGTTTTCTGAATACCTTTTTCGATGATTATGCAACCAGACGCCAGCCCCTGCTCCTTCTTTACTTACAGCTCCATCAAAGTCCATACTCCAGAAGTCAGCAGGGAATTCTTTAGTGATTTTATCTTCCATCTTTGCTGCCTCATTGCTTTCTAGACTTTCATCTTGACTCTCTACAACTTCTATTATCTGAGTATCTTGCTCTTCAGTATCACCATCATTGTACAAGATGAACGAATCTAAATCTGAATGGGCGGAGTAAAGGGGGTAATTATGAGGTTTCTCTTGACTACTGACCATATACTTCATCAGTGTTTCTCTGTATAACCTCCTCTGTTGTCCAAAAACTGGGACAATGGCGTAAGACATATCCAGTTGTAAGGTTCCTTTGAGCTTAGCTCCCCAATACCGGGACAGTAACATACCATATTTTGGTGGGATATCGGCAACCACCACGTCCATTACCATGATTTTTGAAGGGATTTGGACTAGGGTGATGCATAGATCTTTAATCAGACCAATACATTTGACTTTGCTAGAGTCAAACGAGTGTAAATCTTTGTAAGGCCTAGTGACCTCTAATCCCAGCTTTTCCATTACTGCTTTAGGCATCAGATTATGTGAGGCCCCCGAGTCTAACATGGCATTATGCAATATCAAATCATGTATGTTCAAACTGATATAAAAGGGAGCTACATCACCGGTATCGTCTCGACCATCCACTGCCGGTCCAAAAAGGAGTTCGGGGCGATCGTCAGCGAGGTTCACAGTGTCTGAGTGAGTCACTGATCCGATAGTCAAGGCCTGGGTGCCTATGCCAGGCTCAATGGCTAATGCCTTTAGTACCTGTGAACGATAACTGCCTCTTCTTATCAACTCTGTCAGTGGGACAGGAATTTTAATTTTGGCCAATTCTGCTTCTAGGCTAAAAGGCATCGGAGTTCTAGTCTGACTCGTTGATTCTGTTTGGTCCATATTCCTCCGGTCAGAAGTACTAGGCAGGTTAACAGGTGAAACCTCAGGATGTGTTGTTTTTTTCGATATGGTGATGTTTTTCTTCACCGGAGCATCAGTTTTACCTTTCTCATAAGATTTTTCAGTAGTGGTTTTCTCAGGAGTTTTTTGGGTCTCGACTACCTTTTGCGTTTCGGTCGTCTTTCTTGGGGAATTTCCTTCTGTTTTCTTACTCCGTAGGTTGTACTGCCGGTGCACTTCCAGAATGTCATCCTCCCAGGTTGGTTTCCTCACACCCTCAGTCTCCCCACTCACCTTTGTTTGGTTTAGTAGGAATAGTTCCTTCTCTTCTTGAGTAAGGAAGATGGCCTCATTGTCGTGTATTCCCATGAGGTTGATATGAGTGTCTTCCAATTCCTCTACCACTTCCCCTCCATCATCAGCATAGTTTTCCTGTAGGGGAGGTCTAATCGGTGGATCTGGACCTCTTTGTTCTCTTTGATCCCTAGGATCTCGCTGATCTCTTTGGTCCCTGGGATCCCTTTGCCTGATTTGAGGAGGGTTTCTTTTGAAATTGGGGTTTCGAATCTGGGGAGCAGGAGTATCATCTCTCAAAGGATTTATGTCTGAAATGTTCGATCTTTCTAGCAATAATGCCAACGATTTGACTACAGTATCCATTTTGGAATCGTTGTTAGACGTGGAAGGTTCTTCTTTGATCGTGACTCTCCTTTCATTCCTTTGACGTGCTCGTTTTGCCAACAGATTGTCTTCCACACTAATAGCACATTTCTGCATGTCTTCAAGGGTGGTAGCATCTCTTTCTCTTAACTGATAGGACATGTCAGCATCGAACCCATCAGGGAATTTAATTAATGCCAAACCCGGGGGAGGTTTGATTTCAGTTGGGATAGCATTATATAAGTTATTAAAATGGGTGCAATAGTCTTGGACCGATTCACCTTGATTTCTTTTAATATTCTCGTATTCAGACAGTATCTGAAGAGGGTTTTTCTTTATTCCCCATCTATCAAGAAAACTTCTTTGGAATGTGACAAGGTCAGGGATTGACGCTGCGGGTAAAGCTTTGAACCATTTCTTGATGTCCCCCGTTAGACTCTGGGCAAACAGTCTCATTTGAACATCGAATTCGTCAACTTCTTGTAAATCCAAGTAGTCGTTCATTTTATCCACATGTTGTTGAGCGCTTAATGCTCCAGTTGCATCGAACTGTGGAAGTCTAGTCTGGTAGTCTTGGGGCATGGCATGTAGTGGTACGGCCAACACTAAAGGGGCATATCGAGCTGCCATGACGGGTGGAGGAGGTGGAACGACGGCCTGGGTGGTGGGAGAGGTAGAGACCGAAAACGAGGGTGATGAAGGACTGGGTGGCACTGTGGTGTTGATTTGAAGTTTGGTCATAGGAGACAAGACTTCGGGGGTTCGGGGTGGCACCACATATGGGTCAAAAACGAGCTTAGACGCAAAGGTTTCAGACCGTGTTCTACTAAGGGTTTGTGACGTAATGAGCTCAAGATCAGGGTTTTTAAAAACACTTAGTCCTCCGGAAAAAGAAGGAGACCTGTGGGGAGGAGAATGACTTGCTGAACAGATAGTCGAGGTCTTTCACCTCAACAACTGCTCGGGGTTATCTACCTCGGTTGAGGGTTCTGGGTCAGGATGAGATCGAGTGTGAACTTTCTTAGGAGCCAGAACTCTTTTTGGTTTTTAAATATATTTTATTTTTTATTTAATTTTATGATGAAAAGAAACTATGGGAGGTTTCTGCGTTGATGTCTTCTTACTTCCAATTGTTCCTGAGCAGCTATGTCTTGTTCAATGGCTTCCCATGAACGTTCGAGCTCTTCCCGGTTATTGGCGGTTTTGAGGATTAAGTCAAAAAGGTTTGACGCAATGTGAGTTTGATTCGCTAGCCCGGGCTCGATATTGGGTTGTACTACTGCAGGGACAGTCATAGAGGAGTAAGAGGTTCTAAGGACAAAATTGGGAATAGTATGCATAGAGTTAATCAACCTCTAAACATTACTTTCTCCTCAAAGTAAAACTTTCTTTGGGGGAAAGAAGTCGTGAGATATCATTTTCAGTTCCTCCCCAGTGGAGTCGCCATTTATGTTAGCACTCGGTAAATTTCCTAGAGGTTGAAAAAGGAGAAATCTACAAATGTAACCTTAACCAACCACTTTTAAAGCTGGGATCTAGCCCTTCCAGCTTCAGAGAGGGATCTCTCTATATGATTTAGCTTTGTTTGTTTTCAAATATTAGGCTAGTTAAAGGAATCGTTGATTTTGTAGTGAAGGGTTTTTAAAGTTGGTTGAGACAAATTACACATCCATTGGGCTAGGGGGTCAGTGCTCAATCAATTCGTAGAAATAACCAGAAACATCAAAGAGGTTTTTCACAAGGCGAGGTAATACATTCACTGGATCTTTTCGTAGTTTAGATGATGAATGGAAGAACAGATGAGGAAAATAACTTCAACTAACAAGCACTTAAGAATATCTTAATTGAAGATATTTAGAAGATAAACATTTAAATCTCTAGAATCAGAAACAGGGTATCAGAGATAAATCCTGCAACATAACGCTATTCGTAAAGATTAGTTTCAAAACACAAAATGAAATACGGAGAAAGAAAACATTAACTCAAAGAATCACATCACCAGTGAACATACGCAAGAATCTTGTAAAATGCCTCTTCTTTATTAATGGTGAGTCTCTTCAAAAATGATACAGTTAGTCGGCAATAGGGCATGCAAATCAACAACCCTCAATACATTGAAAACTGAAGTATTTATAAGTCAAAATACAAACGTTCCTATCATAACTGATCAGGACGTTCTCATCCTATTTTTAGCATAACTAACTTAACTAATCAAAACTGTTTTGATGACTCAATGCAACTGTTTGCTGAACTTCTAGGTAGGCTGTTGGCGAGGTGCCTTCGCAACCTCTTCTGACTGGACAGGTGACTGGATCGTGACAGCTCATCTGCTAATCTAGCAGATCGCACAGCTCTTCCCATCTGATATGACCTGGCACTGTGATTTTGAGCAATCGCCTATACACTTCGTCCATATCCGTGTACTTAGCAAAAGTGGGCTTGACGACGAATATGTGTTTGATTTCATGTTGGATATCAATATCCAGCTGCAGGGCCTCGATGAATTCTTTTCCCGTGATACTCCCTTGTACCCCTGCAAACTTGGAAACAGACGCTTCTGCCAATTTTTTCTTATAATCGGGAAGTGTCATCAATTTATCATTGATGACCTTCATACCAGGTAGGCCTTTTCTTTGCAGAGCATCTATCTTGTGGAAAAACTTCTGCACTCCTTGATCCATTACTTGGATTTTCTCCTCAAGCTGAAGCATGAGACCTCTTTTGGTCAGGACTCTTTTCACCTCCAGTATAGTTTTTGTCCTGTCTTCGATCTTCAATTCTTCTAGTTCCTCCCTAGTCTTTGAATTTAGGAACCTTATGATTTCATTAGCTTGAGCTGGCATGTCTCCCAGCTCTGTCCTGATCTTCTCCACAGCTTGTTTTCTCCTTTTGAGCAACTCGTTCTGTTCATGTTGGAAAATTCAGTGGACAGAATGCAGTGAATGCTTGTGATTAATGACAACAATGAGGATGGAAGAATAAGAGATTTGAAGAGGATGGCAGAATAAGAAATTTGAATGTAAAGCTCAGGAGGAACAGCATGGAAGAAGATGCCCACAAAAGTTCGAGATACAGAAGTTTGCTGAGAAGAAGGAAGATGGTGATCGTTGGATCCCATCCAAATTTCCTGAAAGGCCGACAACCGTCATATCTACAGAAGTTGCGAGGGAGATAAGCCATCGGAGATTCGGGGATCGGGATTTCAATATGCAAAGTTCACTCGACAACAAAAACCCCGAAATCGCGATATGCGATTTCACAATTTGATCGCAACCGTTAAAAGCAAACTTGAGATCTGGACCGTCTATTCATGTGGACGCGTGGCAGCGTGGAGGCTCCATCGGAGAATCGGTGCTCAAGACTTTGAAATGTCCAAATCACTTGACATCGAAACCCCTGAAATCGCGATATGCGATTTCACGATTTGATCGCAGCCGTTAAATCAAGTAGGGATCTGGACCATTCATTTGTATGGACATGTGGCAGCCATGAGGCCTCATCGGAGTTTTAGGGATCGGGATTTCATAATGCAAAGAACACAATGCAACGAAAACCCCAATTTCGCGATATGCGAAATCCCGACTGAATCTTAACCGTCAGATCAACATGTGATCTAGACCGTCGATCTAATTCACGACAGCAGTCCACGTAAGCTAGGGACACGTGGCACAACCAGGTAATGACAGGTGTCAGGCAGATCTAACATTTCAGGAACATACAAATTCATGAATCAGAGTGACACGTGGCAGGATCTAACACGTGCCAAATCACGTGTGACGTCAGCAGAGGCATTGGCAATCGGGACTTTGATATGTCAAGAACACACTGCAACAGAAACTCTGAAATCACGATATGCGATTTTGCGATGTAATCACAGCCGTTGGATTAAGAATGAGATCTGGACCGTTGATCTCCGTCATCGGGAAATCGGGGATCAGGAATCCCGGAGGCATGTGTATAGTGATATCGAAAACGCCGAAACCCCGATGAGAGAGTTGACCGAGGTCATGTGTTGACGGTCTTATGGGCCAAGGGCTATAGCCAGCAGGGCTAGCGCGTGGAAAGGGGTGCATCGGTAATCGGGGATTGGAGAGGTGAGAAACTCTCGACATCAGGAAGTGAGAAACCCCGAAACACCGACAAGAGGTATGGTGACAGTCACGGGTAACGGTCACATGGACCAGGGCTCAGCCAGGAGGGCTAAAGCGCATCGCGAATCGGGAAATCGCTAATTCCATGGACATAAAAATTATGTCATCGTAAGTGTCGAAACTCCGATGGAGTGATATGACCGAGGTCACACGGAGACAGGTCATATGGATCATGTTCTAGCCAGGTGGGCTAGCGCACATTTTCGAGAGGTATGG
>ML782798.1:411803-430979 GCA_009831015.1 Picea engelmannii
TGGGTTTCCTCGTGAAAATCTGTCTCTGTGTGTACTTCATGTGTGACTGATGGTCTTTTACTTTTACTGCTCATATGATGTACATTGTTGATAACCACATGAAGAAAGATTAATAATGTTTTAATAAGTATAAAACTGTTTAATCTTATAAACAACTGATTCACCCCCCCTCTCAGTTGTTTTAGTATTTCCATCAGTTCAAACATTATTTGAAACATTGGCCATATTTCATTTATGGACTTGGAAATATCAGTCCATATCACCTCTTTGGCCTCGGCTAGAGTCTTCCCTGCCACAGTCTATTTTTCGAGCTGTTGTAGCTCTTTCCTGATTTGCTCATTCACCTGCTTCTCCTTGGCCAGACTTTCCTGGAAAGAAGTTGTTATCTCTTGGAGATTTTCCACTTCTTTCTTAAGCCTACCAATTTCAGACTCCTGCAAATTCATTCTCTCCATAGACTTGGCCAGGTCTATGGTGCCTTCTGGTGCCTGCACTTTTGTTGTGGATGGAACTGCTGTCACTGTGACTGTGATTAATCCTGCAATGGGGATAGCACTTAACGGGATGGCCTCCACTATCTGTGCCTGCTCTTTATCCTTGAGTAGTCTCTCTATCTCTGCCTCCATCTCCTTTAACTACGCATTCTGGTCTAGGAGTAATCGCAGCATTTCATCCTTTTCACCTTCCTTTTCATCTATCTCTTTTGTTTATGGGTCCTCTGTTGGAGGGAGCTTCAGCTGCTTCCTCAAGGAAGCGATGTCAGCATTCTTCTTTTTTATCATCTCCTCTGCTGCTTTGACATTCACCAATCTTGAGGACCAGCTCCTCCAAGGTTTTGATTTTGTTGTCCTTCGCGAAAGATGATATTTTCTCCATCTTTAATTGTGCCTGGGCATTGCTCAAAGCTATCCAATACCTTGAAGCAGAAGCTGTAGCATGGGCCAGAGTGTGGAAAACCATCTCCCCAGTTTGCTTGTGCAGATCCATCTGATCTGCTGGGTGCATGTCCTTGGCCTGGAACTCGATAGTGACCCTTTTGTAATCGGATATTGCTTTGGGATCCGACACTTGTGCATGGAGGTAGGCCATATGCATCCTCCCTTTCTCTGTATCGAATGCCGAAAGGAGCCTGTGTTGAGTTGTGGCTGACTGCTTCTGGAATTGGGCATAAGCGCTGCTGGTAAGGGTCTGGTTCTTCTTCTTGATCATGTCATATTTATCAAAAATACCCAATTTGGGCCCGGTTTTGCTTGGTGGAGTATCTAAGGGAGAGTCTGTGGTTTTCAAAACTTTTGCTATCTCCTTGTGTTGACTCGAGCTGAAAGGTAGACTTGTGGGAGTGACCCCTGGGATGGCCACTATGGTGGTTGTGATCTCCTGTTCCACTGTCGTGCCCGTCGCTGGAACAGTCCTTGGCTTTTTGGCGTGTAAATTAAATTCCTCCGGAGACACCTCTGTTACCAGAGAAGATGATTCTTGCTGAGGCCTCTTTTCCTTGGGATTCTGGTGTGTGGCAGTGGGAGGCACTCTTGTTGAGGCTACCTGCTTTTCCATCGCGATGGCAGGTTCTACGTCCACCAACGTATCAGGCTCCCACTCAGTTTGATTAGCATATCTTTCAATTTCGGGCCTGGGCTCATGTGCGTATGGGGCATTCTTATTTCTCACTCTCATCTCAGAAATGATTCCACAAGGATCATAACGCCATGTGAAACTTGTGGGGAATTTCATTTCCCTCAATAGTTTGTCTGCTTCGTCACCCAAGCCTCTGTTGTTGCAGATGAATGAACCTATCTGCCCTTTAATCCGCAGCTGTTGCTTCTTTTTGAGGGAAACAAAGTGAACATCATCAGAATTCATAATTTGTCTAATATATTCCAGTGCGAAAACTCTTACCGACATATATCTTGGAAGCTTGTATGGTGCCAACTCGCACCTGTAGACTTGGATCTCGGAGTGATTCTGGTACAGATACCAGTCTCCTGTCTTTGCATTTTTCGAGAGGTGCAGAACTCTTCGGACTTCGTCATTTACTCGTGGCTCAGGCACGCCACTCAGCATACCTACCACAAGGTGGTAGAACTGATCAATGAACGCTGTGAAGTCATATTCGACAGAATTGCGCTTTAGAAGAGATGTCCATGCTGTGACCAGTTGTGGCCTCCCGTCAGTGTCCATCTTTTGCATGGAGAAATTGAATCTGTCTGCTTGGAAGTAGACGAACATGTAAGCCAGGATGGACGAGTACCTGAACATACCTTCGGTGGTGAAGTTCACCAGTTGTTCATGGATGTTATGGGCCAAGAAGGTGTTGTAATCGAATTGAGTGGTGGGTTGTTCATCATTTGAAAAGATAGATAGAAAACCCAGGATGGGTTCGTCTACCCATTGATCGTAATAGTACTCGAGCAGGGCGCACAGTGAGGAAATAATCTGATTTCCTTTGGTGGAAAACAGAGAAGATGGGTACGGAGGATTTGTGGTCGGGAGTGGAGCAAAAGTGGGGAGGAAAAGCTCCGCGATCTGAGCTCTCTGTGGGAAGGTCATTTTTTGGTAGAGCTCAGTGAGGATCTCCAGGTTGAATGGGGAGGCGGATTCTGGGCGAGTTATCTGCATCATTTGGTCGATGTCCTCTGGGGTAATGAAGAAAAGGACGTTCCCAGAGGAAGAAACAATAGCTTTTTGTTCAGGGACATAGTGAGCTTGGCACTTGAGTGCAAACTCTGGGAAATGATGAGTTTGTGGGAACAGATAGAGGGGTAGATTGGACTCCCAGAGCCAAATCTTGTCACTTTGGTCTAAGAAAACTTCCCGGAGCCATGATGGCAGGTCCGAGAAATCAAAACTGCATATGGTGTCCGCTATCAACCGATCTTTGTCGACCAGAGGGATTTTATCCAGGTCGACCGGAGGCGGAACGAACGGGTTTTCTTCCTCTTCAGCTGGCTTCGTTTTAGACACCATCTTCGTGACTGTACCTGCAACAAAAAATGTTAGTGGGGTCTACAGGGGTGGAGGAAAACAATGGGGGAGCAGTGGGAAGATGAAAGATACATTCTCTAGTGCGACGAAGGTTTCTGGTGCGAGAGACGAATAACGAGTGAAAGTTGTCGCAACGGTATGTTTATTCAAAACTGGGTCGGTCGGATGCGGGAAAACGGTCAGCATGACAACGGGCATATAGTCCAGTTATTAATGGACAACAGGCCACTTGGGGTGATATGGCAGGTGATGGTGACCAAAGTATACGGACGACTGACGTGGAGGTTTGTGATTGGGGGTAAAGTCGCCAAAGGGGTGGTTCATGAGTGAAGGGTGTTATGGCGCTGACACCATGGACTGACAGTAGTAATGGGATGGGACTTCGACCCAGGGGAAAGTGGGACAAGTGGTGATAGTGGAGGATGACGTCTAGGGGTGAGGGGATGTCAGGAAGCAGGCGGGGAATTTGACCTCTGGACCAATAGAAACGTGCCATGTGTAGCAAGGGGCCCGCCGGAGGAATATCCATTTCGGACCCCCCCCTTTTGATTAAAGACAGAACACCAAGGGGGGCCTGGAATGCATTAAGAACCATCAATCTGTGCACTTGGATGATGGTCGTCCAGATCTACACGCCTCTTAATATCAATTCTGGACCCCCCCCCTCCATTAAAAGCAGAACGGAGGGGGGGGTCCGGAATCCAATGTGGACCGCCGATTTGAGCGCTGGATTAAGAGCTGTCCAGATCTGCGCTCGATTTATAACCGATTTCGGACACCCCCCCCTCCATTAAAGGCAGAACGGGCGGGGGGGTCTGGAATCCAATATGAGCCGTGGATTCGCGCGCCCCTTTCATGACCGTCCAGATCCGCGCAAGCGTTACCGCCGATTTCAGACCCCCCCTTTTGGTTAAAAGAAGAACACTAAGGGGGGTCCGGAATCAAATGTGGGCCGTTGATATAATCATCATGATCCGGACCATTGAAAATTGAATGAGACATAGGTAGGGGGCAGAAAATGTCATATGTAGGAAAACTTAGGATAAGGACATTCTCATGGGTTTTCCTTCGATTTTTCTCTCGTACACCACCAAGGGGACATCAATTCAATTACATTTAGGCATTGGAGTCATAGGGTAACATCTTCATCGATCTGGCTTTATTTTGGCAAGGCAGGCAAGGCAATTAATCTACATCCTAACCTATTGTCACGAGGCAATTAACCCAGATTAAACAATTGGGTTAAGCTTTTATTCTTCCTAGGGACTATCTGATCAGGATTAGATGGTCTGATCAGATGGATTCACTAATTCTATCCTTGGGGCTATCTGACCAAGATTAAATGGTCTGATCAGATGTATTCACTAATTCTATCCTAGGGGCTATCTGACCAAGATTAGATAGTGTGATCAGATGCATTCACTAACCTATCAACATTGAAAATTTAAAAGAACTTGGTCATGTTTGAACGGTATGACCAAGTTGCTATTATTGCATGGGGCTTTTGTTTCCATTCTTTTATGCCCTCTTTTCTTTACTTTTCTTTTTCCTTTTTCTTTCTTTTTTCTTTTTCTTTCTTTTTTATTTTCGTTTCTTTTTTCTTTTCACAAATTATTTGAAGAAATGAAATATCATTTGTCAACAAGATCACCAGATACAGAATAAATCCAAGTCATGACTTGATTCCCATAATTTATGGTGTGATAACAGTGTGAAAAGGGGCTCTTTAGGGCTCAATTAGGTCTTTGACCATCCTACCATGCAGATTCATCTCAGATTTGATGTCAAATCGGCTTGGGAGCTGATCCATTAGTGGTTGGGAGGCCGACCAATTTCAATAAATGCGCCGTTTAGCAGGTGCGCGGGTTTTTGTGCCAACAGCCGCGCATCATGCGCGTATGCACGAATGGTATGTTTTTGTTCCACACATATGAATGCGCACCCAGATTCTGTAAAGCACCCTTCAATTTTTTGGTTACTTTGTATAGTTTTTTACCCTTTTGCAATGCTGTGAAATTAATCTAGTGCCATGAATGACTTCATTCCTGTTTTGATTATGCCGAGTTCTTGTCGCCATGTGTGGATGAAATTTCAGTGATAACAGATGCCCCCTGATGGATGAGGTTAGGAGAATATGTATAGCCGAAATCCATCAATGTTTCTTTTACTGAGAATGTTGTGGTAAGAGAGAGCAAGAGTGGGACCGTGTAGAGCAATCCTTTGGAGAAGAAAGGAACTGGTAGAACCTGACCTTCTAGAAGGTGCGTAACAATATACAACTGTGTACAAACGAGGTGGGCATGCCCCATGCTCGTGTTATGTAACTCTGAAAAAAAGAGGACTGAAGTGTTTGTGTAGACAACTGCAGCCCCCTCGGGGGCGGTAATGATAAAGGCAGAAGACAATTATGCAAAGGAACATACTCTAAATAATAGGCAATGATCGCGGTAATAAGAAATGACGAAGATGTGGGCATTGATGGCCCGACCGAGTTCAGAGGTCTTCGGAAAATGATAATAATAACTGCAATAGTCTCAAAGTAAGACCAACCGTAACATGAGAAAGTGTTGGCATAGAATGTTATGGGGGTCAACGACATCAGGGAGCAATGGTGTGTCCCCCTATGCCGTCCGAGATCTCTCATTGAATGGAAAATGAGAATCAAGATACTGTCGCCCTTCTAGAAAATTGTGCTGATGTCGACAAAAGGGGGACGCGACTCCCAGAAGAAAAGGGCTCCGTGGAATCTACTGAGGTGAGGAAGTGGCAGAGGTACATGGACGAAGTCAAGAAGTGGGAAGACTCAAGACTACCCTTGGCTGGAGGATGTATGAGATAAATAGTGGACGCAACCATGTGACAAGGTCGAGTGTCAGGGGGATGCCAAGACTGAGGATAAGTTGTGCCAGAGGCGAGACAAGGTGAACAAATTCAGAGGGTAGAGGTAAGTGACCTGTGGAGTACTCTGAAGATATGGACGATGCCAGCAAGGGTAGATGATAAGTAATGCTACAACCAAGGGTGACATGGGTTGCATGTGGCCAAAAGAAAGCAAGTTGCCAACAGTGACGACAAATGAAAATGTAATGACTGGAAATAAAGGCGTTTGTACAATAAATAATGAATAATTTGGGAAAAATGTACAAATACAGAAACGGGTGCCCAAGTGTGAAATGAGTGCCCCAGGGAGGGAAGAAATTTCTTGGAAAACTGATGAAGGGTGGGGGCCCCTTTGGTGATTTTCTGTATGAGGTAGGTGAAATGAAGATAGGTTCGTAGATGGGCAAACTGATGGTGGATGAAATGGAGGGTTCATGATCCTGCGGAGGTGCAGGTAAAAATGATAGAACCATAAAGCGATGATATAGGAGTCCATATGGGAAGCTAGCAAAATGAGGAGAAGAAGTATGAGGTTGATTCGCAACATGATGAAAGACTACCGGGACTCCCATCCCTAAAGGGTAATGAAGAGCAGCATGAGTGTCAAAAAGTGCCAAAATGTGCTATGAATGGGACAACTCATGTGGGTAAGAAAGCTACCGGGTAACAGTATTGACGATGCAAATGGAGCTGTGAGTACTGCAGAGCCGGGAATGGGTATCCTAAAGGCCAATATCAGAGGGTGTGACTGGAAGTGTAAATGCAAGTCAACGGGAGAGACTACATGCCAGTGCTGAGTATATACCTAAAGGAATGATGTCGGTGACCGGTGAGCCAGTACCTGTGCACATAACAACCAAATACCCTAAGTGAACTATATTTGAAGAGAATCAAAGATATGAGCATGTATTTGACAAATGTGACTATGCACATGCGTACCTGACCATGATATGGAAAAAAGGGCACCCCGGGGGCCTAGGACGAAAAGTGACCCAGGGACAGCCGTGATGTGGGCAGTGAGATGCTGATCCCGTGGCTGAAGACGGTTTGAAAAATGGACACCTTGGGCTCCCGGAATGGTGAGTGGAAGTTTGGCAATAGGCCTATATATAGCTATAGGGCCCACATTGCCACCTCATTTGTACCCGCTGCTTCAGTGACTGGACGAGTAGATTGCAGAGGAGATTTGGAGTTTCAGGGAGTATGAGCTATCTGATCAATGGTGTGCGAGTATCAGGTTAGTGGTCTGATCATCCTGCATAGAAATAGGTTTCCAATTTTTGGGCAGGGTAGGTACGGGGGGCCGTACAGGGGTTTTGAGGGGTTTTTTGGTAGGATGTGGGCCCACATACATGGGCGATTCAGTGGAAGGCACGCATACATGCGTGACTGTCCACCGAATAGACGCGCATGGGTGCACGTCAGTAGGAATTTAAGGCGCGCCCTAGGGGCACGCCTGTGAAGTTGACAGGCGTGCATTACTGCGCGCCTGTGGGGTGGACAGTCGCGCTTTTGAGCGCTGCTGTAAGTTGGACAGGCACGCTCAAGAGTGTGCCTGTGTAATGAAAAAGCACACATATATGCGTGCCTATGTAGTAAACAGGTGCACATATATGCGCGCCTGTGTAGTGAACAGGCGCGCATATGTGCGCGCCTGTGGGTGAAAAATCTGAGCTTTTTAGGCAAGGTTAAAGGGTAAAAAGATGAGTCTTTTTGATGCATTGGATGGTTGCATAAGCTGATATAGGATTCTTTGTTGATTGCAGGTTGCCAGCAGAGGTGATGGTTGTGCGGTGGCGTGAGCGAGACTAGTCACAGTTGCAAGATGTTGTGGCCAATTCAGGGCCTGAGGTACGAGCGGCTTTAGCAACCTGTGGGTTGCCAAATTTATTTGAGTGCCCGTTGATACGGGAACAGGAGTATTTACTGTAGTTCTTGCTCCAGATTTGGAGTCTGGAGCTGCACTGCTTCCTCGTGCGAGGAGAGCAGATCCCCTTCACTGCGGTGGAGGATGTCTATTTTTTGACTGGGCTCCCCTTCCAGGGAACGTCGCTACCGGCAGAGCCTATGCTGCCGAGGGATACACACCTGTCGGAGATCGCCGAGCGATATTTCTCAGGCGAGAACTACATGTCTGGGACTGTAGTGAGTGTGAGTGGTATAGATTCCCAGGTGCATCGTTGCGTAACGACGATGGTTGTTCATGTGTATGGGTCATTGGCGACCCAACGGATTAGTGGTGGCCAGCTGCTGGTGCTGGAGAGGGTGGTGGTGGGCCGTGAGTGGTTCGCCTGGGGGCTTACGCTACACGCGCGAATGATCCCGCAGTTGGACCGTTGTTGGTATACAGGTACCGGAGAGTTCGCGTTCGGCTCGATCCTGGTAGCCTGGTTTCTGGAGAGGGTGCCTATGCTGCGCCCGAGGGTGCTACTAGAGGTGGTGGTCATCAGTTTTGGTTTGCCACGGTGGTGGCGAAGGTGGCCATTATTGCATAGTACAGGCGGCATAGATATGGCGGCTGATGCCGCAAGTGATACTTCGGTACCCCTATACTGGGGTGGACTTCCGGGGGGACCCGGACATGGTACTGCCTCCTAGGGAGGTTTTTGACCATTGAGGTATGTTGAGTTTTGTATATG
Source organism: Picea engelmannii (assembly GCA_009831015.1). Taxonomy (NCBI): domain Eukaryota; kingdom Viridiplantae; phylum Streptophyta; class Pinopsida; order Pinales; family Pinaceae; genus Picea; species Picea engelmannii. The sequence continues at coordinate 420,305 of ML782798.1, forward strand.
TTGTGATTTATGGGATCTTTTCATATATCAGTTCATATGTGATATAGATGCTGATACGATCGTTTGTTTGTTGTTTTGTACATGTGCAGATGTGGCACCTCGCGGGTGCGAGGTGGAGTTGCAGAGAGCGTCGGTTCAGCGAGAGCTGGAGAGACTGCCACGTGGAGAGAGACGTCGGCGAGATGAGGCCGCAGGGCGACCGGTAGAGCCCGAGAGGGCAGTGAGGAGGCGTCGGTTCCATGATCCTGGTGCAGGGCCATCACATGCTCCTCCAGCGGCAACCGAAGTAGATTTTCATGATATACGCCATCGTCTGGAGACGGTGTTACAGGATGTGCCTGAGGGCATGTGGATCTGCATCCAGGATGAGGGGTTCCTGGAGTAGTGCATAGGAGTACCTCCACCATGGCGGGGTATAGTGCGACGAGAAGCTGTGCTCTCCATGATGACTAGTGGATGCCTACCGCCGGGGTAGGAGGGTCCTGTAGGTGTTCCACCAACACCGCCTGGGGTAGGTGGGGGTGGGCCACCACCTCCTCCTGAGGGAGGAGTGGCTGGGGGTGCGATAGAGGCACCCTGATGGATGTATATTGTATATCTTTTTGATAAGCTGGTCAGTCGGTTTTTGTACCGAGATGTGGCACTGGCCTGCGGGCCGATGTATTTTTGTATGTAAACATGCGGATGGCCTGATGGGCTGATATATATATATATATATATATATATATGAGTATACATATTTTTTGAGATCCTGATGATGTCTACATGTATTTTTTGTTGATGATGATGATGATGTCTATTCTATCTATATGCTGTGACAGGATGTATGAGATGTTTATGTATGTGTAGCTTGATGTGATATATGCCAATATAACACCATGTTAGCTATTTCATCTGTTGTTTGACTCAATTGTCGTGGAATATGTGTAAAGATAATGGAATAAAAATGTCGAGATAATAATCTAACCTGCAGTTATTTGCGAAAGAGGCACGGATCGCGTACACAGTAAACATTGTTGAGTTGGAGGACGACTAGGTTGAGAGTCGAGGAAAACACTAAGGTGACGAATATGATGATGTTGGGTGTCAGTCAGGAGGCCAATGAAAACAATGTATTCGGCTTGGTTGTTGGTTGCTGGTCCCAAACATATGCCGCTGGAATGTAGCATTTCATGTGAGGGGGTGTAGAGAGCCCAAGCAGTCGAAGCAAGATTTTGTGTCCAACGGATGGCGCCGTCGGCGTAACCAATGTGGTAAGCTGGTGGAGGAAGCATCTGTTAATAGCACAAAGGATAGTTTAGATGAGAGGGAAGGAGAAAAAAAGATTTAAAAAATGCTAAACAAGAAAATAACCTAAAGTAGTTTGACTACATTTTAAGCATAAAATTTCTTGAGGTATAACCCATTGATGGGTTCTTTGAGCGAGAGGCCTTCGGGGGAGGCCAGGATGTATGCGCCTTTGGTGAGGAAATGTTGGATGATGTAAGGGCCATGCCATAGTGACTCGAATTTGCCATGGCCAAAGGTATCATGAGCGATATCATAGGCTAGGACAAGGTCGCCTTCGCGAAATGATCGAAGGTTGACATGGCGATCATAGGTAGTCTTGGATCATTTTTTTAGCTGCCTCGTTGTTCTGTAATGAGGATCGACGATCTTCATCTAGAGAATCCAAGGTCAACAAGCGTTTCTCCATTGGAGCAGTGTCAGGTAAAAGCTCAATTGCAGTGCGAAGGGTGGGAATTTCGCACTCGATGGGAAGAGTTGCCTCGACCCCATGGACTAAATGAAATGGCGTGAAACCCGTAGCGGTCTTTACTGTCGTTCGATAAGCCCATTGCGCGGAAAATAACATATGATGCCAATTGGTTTTATGTTTATTAACCGTGCACTGTAACATGGTCTTGAGGACTTTGTTTACTGCCTTGACCTGTCTGTTTGACTGAGGGTAATATGGTGAGGCAAACTCATGAGAGAAGCCTAACCGAAATGAGAGTTCGACGAAGATCTCATTCTCGAAGTGTTTCCCGTGGTCGAAAACGAGTTGGAGTGGTACTCCGAACCAGGATATGACGTGGTTAAAGAAAAAACGCGCTGCAGTGTCATCGGTGTTGTTGAAAGTGGGCATAGCTTTGGCCCATTTAGTGAAGTAATCAACGACGACAATAATGTATTTGTGACCATTGCTGGAGGGGGGATTACAAGTCATAAAGTCAATGCCCCATTTACAAAAGGGGCCTGCAGTAATGACAGGGTGCAGAAGAGTGGGTGGAGCGTGGGATTTATTGGCATAAAGCTGACATTACTCACAGCGTTTCACAACATGAATGCAATCATGAAATAGGGTAGGCCAAAAGTAACCGGCCCGGATAATCTTTTGAGCAGTGGATATACCCGAAATATGGCCCCCACATGCGCCACTGTGGCAGTCATTTAAGACTCTGTTGGCCTCGTGAATAGTTAGGCAATGACGAAGAATGGTGTCGACGCCCCGCCGATATAAGATGTCGCCGATGAGGAGATAGCGGGGGGCCTGATGGTGAATGCACCGACAATCATCTCGTGATAGGTGGTTACCGAACTTTTGAGTTCGTAGGTAGACGAGAAGGTCGCCATACCAAGGATCATCTGAAGCGATGTAAAAGAGATTTTCGTCAGGAAAGTCAGTATTAATGGGGGCACTAGGTGTGTCAGAGGGAAGGGCCGTGACAAGTTCAGCGAGAACTAGGGCCTTCTTACTCTTAGGTGTTGAGAAATCAAGGTCATACTCCTGAAGGACAACGATCCATCGAGCGAATTTTATGTTAACTTGGCGATGACTGAGCAAGTATTGCATAGGGTTGGAATCTACGACGACCTTGGTGGTGCGAAGCAGAATGTAATGGCGCAGTTTCTAGACTGCAAGGACAACTGCAAGAGCAAGTTTCTCTTCATGTTTATACTTCAAGGGTGGTCCTGAGAGGTTCTTACTAATGTAGTAAATGACGTGTTCATGATTGTCATCTCCAAGCTGGACGAAGACGCTGGCTACTGATACAGTTGATGCTAATACGTAGAGGATGTAGTCGCGATTGTAGTTAGGTGCACTAATCAAAGGTGCATTGGACAACACTTCTTTAAGATCGTCAAATGACTGTTGGGCATAGTCATCCCAATGAAAAGGGATGTCGTGACACAGTAAGCGAAGGAAACCATGTGCGCATATAGCGTAATTAGGAACAAAGCGTCTAATAAAGTTGGCTTTTCCTTGTAGACTCTAAAGTTGTCGTAAATTCCCAGGAGGTGGAATTTCGGTGATGGCTTTGACTTTAAGGGGGTCCACGGTAATACCGCTTTGTGAAACAATAAAACCGAGGAGGCACCCTGCGGTGACGCAGAACACACACTTGAGAGGGTTCAAGCGGATGTTGTACTGACGACACCGTTGAAAGATGATTCGTAAATCATCGAGGTGTTGGGTGCATTTCTTGGATCGAGCGGTGAGGTCATCCAAGTAGGCGAGGATGATTGCTGCCAGGTCATGAAAGATATATGTCATTGCCCGCTGGAAAGTTGCGCCAACATTTTTTAAGACAAAAGGCATGACATGATATGCAAAAGTACCCCATGGGGTAATGAATGCAGTTTTGTATTGATCGGCTGGGTGGATTTGAATTTGGTTATAGCCAGAGAAGCCGTCCATAAAGGAGAGAGCCTCGTGGCCGGCGCAGTCATCGATAATTTGATCGATAAAAGGTGTTGGAAAGTTGTCCTTTGGACATGCATTATTGAGATCGCAAAATTCGGTGCAAACGCAGATAGTGCCCTGTTTTTTGTTGACGGGTACAGGGTTGGAAACCCATGAAGTGTAAGCGATGGGATAAATAAACTCAGTCGTACGTAATTTATCGATTTCGTCTTTGATAGCCGTGGCCTTGGATGGGTGTAGCGGTCGCTGTTTCTGGCAAACTAGTGTGATGTCAGGCCAGGTGTCGATGCGATGCTCGACAATAAATGGGTCTAGGCTAGGCATCTCTGTGTATGACCAGGCAAAGATATCCCTATATTCCTGGAAGAGGGCTTTATATGCGGCGATTTCCTGAGGAGTGCAAGTGCTCCAATGATGATTTCTTCGACGATGCCCTGTTTAATGGAAATGTCGATTTTGATGGTGGGGGAAATGTTGGCTAAATTACCTTCTTCGAAAGCGTTGGGTGCAGGAATGGGATTGTTGAACCAATCGATAGGCCCTGATGGGATAAAATCTTTGGTTTTGACCGCGTAAATGGGATTGTGGCTAGGAGGCATGAGGACTTCCTGCGGAAGGAAGAGTACACGATGATGTAGTGCGTCCCAAGGAGAGTCTGGGCGTTTTAACTCTTCCAATATTTATTCATCGCATTGAAAACATCGGGAATATAATGGATCGTGAAGAGTGACCTCAGTGACAGTGTGATTTCCCCCTGCTGAAGACACAGCAGGGGGCATGCTTGGGGGTGGTGAGAGTTCACTCGACATAAACCATATATTGAGGTACTGAGGGGTACCCGTAGTGGTAGGGTGGAGAGTCTTCGTAGGGGAATGAGCAGGAGAGTTGGGGGGGTTGCGGGGTAAATCCTCAGAGATGTTATCTAAGAACCATGGAGGCATAGGGAGTGTCTCAGGCTCGGGAGAGATGACGTGAAGATCCGCCATTGGCGAAGTGATGTCAATGACCGTTGCTGCGGGTTGGTGAAGTAGGGCCAATTGATGTTGTCGATATGCCAGGATCATAGGACACTGGTATGTAAAATGTGCTAATGAATCGCAAAGAGAGCAAGGGCACCTCATGCGTTCATTGACTGAAGTGGTGACATAGCGAATGTCAGTGATATTTGTTGAAGAGGACGTAGCAGGGTGTGGGTCGTTCTGAAAGTTCTGGCGTACATCAGCTAATGTCTGCCGGAAACGTGGCAATGTTGGGCAATGATGAGTGTAATGGCCATACTCGGAACAGATAGCACATGCAAATTTGGTCCTCAACCCTTTACTACTGGAAGGTTGAGTGGTAGTAGTAGGACTAGCAGTAGTGATGGGTGTTGTGTGAGTTTGATTGATTGAAATCAAGTTCCGTAATTCCGGTAGTGATGGGCAGTTGTTGGTTTGGTGACCCTCTTTCTCACATAATGCGCAAGGTGGTGGAATGCGTGGAGGAAGTGAAGCTGTGGGCTCCTTCTTCTTGCGCCTGCCCCCAGCTATAGCAGGGGGGGTAGGGAGTATGGGGGTAGTGGGGGTGAGGACATGAATTGTCATGGGGAGGCCTTCCTGTGGGTGAGGGACCATATCCGGTGGATGTAAATATCACACTGGGATTTCTAACACCATATTGGGTAGTGTGAGCATTGCGTCTACTTGGAAAGCTTCTATACCGGGTGGAGGGTAAAAGAAGGGAATTTGAGTGAGGGGTGAGGGAACTGTCTCCCAAATGGGACTAGGCCACTGAGGGGTGTGTATTTGTGGACTGTGGGGGTTGACGAGTTCACAGGAGGCTCCTGTGGGAGTGATGTTGCGACTGTTGAGACGTCAAGAATGGCTGAAACCTCCTGAGGAGGATGAGCATCCTCCATGTGGGTTCCATTAGAGGATTTGATGCATACGTGATTAGGGGGAAGGAGTGGTGGTGCTCCATGGTATGTCCCTAACAAGGATGGATCTTTGAAAATACCAGGACCCATCTCGATGAGTGGATATGCGTCTTTGTTGGTGTGAATGAGAGGAAGAATGTTATCGAGATTGGCAGATGGGTTAGGCTCGTAATGCGAGACTTGGTCAATGGTCACAATATTTCCATTGTGGGGGAACAGGATTGTCTGAAAGTCGGATGATGCCACTGCCTTCATAGCATACATGTAACTACGTCCAAACAAGATATTGTAATCGAGCTGAGCGTCGATAACTTCGATGTCAACGAGAATAGTTTTTCCCCCGAGTTCCATGGGGACATTTTGGAAGAGCCCTTCAGGAGATGATGATCATCCATCATAAGCTCGTAATGTGATGGCGGAGGGTATGAGTTATGGGGAACCAAGTTTCTACCATACTGTTTTGGACATGATGCATGTAGATGCCCCCTCATTGATGATACACCGATGGACGATGATGTTCCATATTTTTACTGGTATTTGAATAGCGACCAAGGCGAGAAGACGAGGTTCACAACTATCAAGGTCAAAAGTGATGAGTCGAGTATCGGCAGGGTCGACTGCCCCCAAGGTGGAAAGTAGTGATTTCCACTGAATAGGACAAGTCTGGAGGACTTCCAAAACTGACATGGCAGCTGGGGATTGTGCTAAATCGTCTACCAATCTATAGTTATGTGCTGTCCTAGCCTGTGGATTGTGAACATTCCTGCGCAAGGGGAGGCGAGGGATGCGTAATGGTGGTTCGACAGAAGGATGAGGAATCATCAACGGGGGTCCTGTTGGTGTAGGGTTTATCTCTGGAGAGATAGGAGTAGACTCAGCTGGTGTCGGATACTGACGATTGTGTGTTTGTAGAAGAATTTCTTCCTCACTAGTGAGGAGAATTGTTCGCTCTACTGGATTGTTGGGGTTGTGATATTGGCCCACCTAAGGTGGGGGATGTTGTGTGTCCTGCTGGGTGTTTATGACACCTTGATGTGGGATAGGATTTTGCAGTACAACAGGAGGGGGTTGTTGCGCATATTGTTGTTGTGCCTGCTGAGGGGCAGGTTGCGCTGGGGATGGGGGGAGGCTCCCAGAGTCTTTCAACCTTTTGAAATCAGCGATCTGGGGGAAATGGTGAGTGTAGTGATCGAATACACCACAAAGAGCACAAGGGTGGATGTTTTAACATTATTCCGCCCTTGGCGTTTGTTGTTATTTCCCCCTTGGGGGTTTTGGTTCCCTTGGTTCTGGTTGCCCGTAGTGGGTTGATGTTGTGGGGGTTGATTCCCGCCTTGACCCAGGTTATTGTTAGTCCTGTTCCTTCCTTTCCTCCTGGTATTGTTTGAGGGATGAGTTGGATTGGCTGTGTTCAACTATTCAAAATTTTGGTATTGTTGAGTAGCAGAGGGATGAACAAAGTTTACCCCCGCATGAGGATGTGGGGGAGCCATGGGTTGTGGAGGACCAGGAAATGGAAAATATGGATTTTTTGGTGGTACCGATCCATAAGGTACATAGGAAGGTGCATCAATTTCACTAGTACTATAAGCTGATGTGGAGGGAGTGCCACTGGTGGTTGGAGGAGGTGGATGTATGGGGGGTGCCGATAGTGGTCCACTGATGGGTGGAGGTATAACAACAGGATATGGCTGTTGATAAGGGGGTGGGGGGTAATAAGAAGTGCCCCCATATGCTGGTGGGTATTGAGGTGTTCCATACATCGGTGGTGGTTGGGGTTGTGGACCATGGTGTGTGGTGGTACCTATTAGTCCGTCTGTTGAGTGAGACATTCCAGGTTTGTCTTCACCAAATGGCACAGGTTTCAGAAGATCAGGAAGTACTGTGTATAAGTACCCTGACTGTGAGTAGATGAGGTCATATTTTTCGTCTTTACTGATGGCTTCTTCTTCGGATTGAAAGAAGGTGGAAGCGACATCCTTTCCAAGGAGAGAGACAAGTGATCTAAGAAACCAGGCAAGACATTGATGTTTGGTGGTTTTTTCTTTACAAAAACTACGTCGCCTATGCCACTCATGAATCTGGTCAGCGATGTGGGTGGCTGAGGTCTGTTTGAAGTTAATCAGTAGTTCTAGACTGTTGTCATGGTGGATGGGTAATTGGAAGAAAGTTAGTAGTGCTTTGGCCAAGGACTCAAAGGTCGTATGGGACACTGATTTTTCTTCGACATACCATTTGGCTGATGGGCCAGTAAGTGTGCGTTGAAATAATCGCAGTCTAACGAAATCATCCATAATTCTATTGGAAGAACACCATAGATGAAAGGTCATGACATGGTTGGCGGGGTCGTCCCCTGCCTTTCCTTCAAATTTTGGTATGTCTGAAGGAAGTTTGGTTGGCATTGCAGGCCATGTGGCGTCATGCAATATAAGATCATTGGTAAGCTTGGTGAGATCCGGTATGTTGAGAGAGGCCAAGAATGGCATCTGTAGGGGGGTGGCAGGATTAGTTCCAGCCATAGTGTGTCGTGAACCTGACCCTTGATGGGGACTAGGTGGGTTGGTGCTCCCTCCTTGAGAGGAAGTGGGTCCCCTGCTTCCATGCAAAGGAGAACGAGTGAATGTATGACCTTGGGAAGTGGACCCAAGTAAGGTAGAACCAAGAAAAGATGATCATAAGATGGTAACACTCACATGAGTGTGTGAAGGAGGTACCGATGAGCGGGTACGACTAGATACTCCCTCTAAAATAGGAGGAAGGTTGAGCAAGCGTCGTGAACGACAGGGGTTCTGTGGTTCCCCTATGATGTCAAACTAGTTGTGTGAAAGTGTGAAACAAGTGGTGAGAGAAATATAGAAACAAGAGTCTTTGCTGTGATTGTTTTACACAATATATATATCAAAGTCAAACTGTAATCAGATGTGCATCATACATAAATGAGAAAGAAGCATATATGTGGGTAAGAGGGTTTTGTCCGCGTGGGGGAATAAAAAAGAAAGAAAATGCTCGTGTCCTAGAATACGTAATGTCCTTCCTCTCAAATAGCACTAGACCTTCCAATAGCTCTCAACAGTGGGGTCTGAATTCACCAGAAGAGACACTAGTGAAGGATGAAATAACTGGTTATAATGAGGGGTAGAGGGGGCAATATCCCGAAAGAGCTGGCGATACTTCCCAATAGCCACACAAAATCCAATAAAGGTGCGATTGCATCCCACAATCGCCACCTGGGTAGATGTCCTAAAGTTGGTCACTAGGTACCTTGGTCCAAGTGCGGCATTTAGATTTTCTGCCTAAGAAATGGGTCACGGGCTAGATCCCGTCCAAGAGGTGGGTGCCTTAAGGGGGGACGCATAGAACAACCGGACCTCGGCCTTCGACCCTTCACAGGTATCTCCCTGCCTTATGGTGATTGGAACACTGGACTTGGAGGATTTGAAGCTCCCTATTCGTCAACTTCTATGTTTAAAAAATGTGAGAACCAGATAACGGGGGGTTATTTGGATGCCTACCCTTGAGATCCTACCTAGACTAAAATTTTATTTTGGCACCTCTTGTGGAGGAGAACTTAGTGAGTTGTTAGAAAGATTTTAGATGAAGTTGTTTTGTGAGGCTGGGGGTGAAAACCAACCTCGTTTGATTAAAAGTGGGAGTGGATAGTCCTATCAAGAAAATATGGGGTGTTTTCAGAATTCCTTTGGGGGAAACCTACTTAGACCACCACGTTTCGAGACGAGGCTATGTGAGTGAAAAAGTGACTTTTGTGTGTGAGTGAAAGTGCGCCAAATTTTAGCTTAACTAGATGTCACCTTCCTGCATGTGGACTTCGCTTGGTCCTTACAAGAGTGTAATTACCTAATTAGCTAGATGTCATTGGTACAACCTTGCGGAATTTTAAAATCCCTAGGAAACTAGCATGTGGACATGTGGTCTGTTACTATCCTTTATCTCCCTATGTGTGAGTTAATCTAGAAAAATCATGAAACTATCCTAGATTGAACATGTGGGCATGTGTGGGCCCGTTACAAACCTTTAAACTCTCCTAGTTTTTTGATCTAAGAATGCAAAATTCCAATCACTATCCTACTTTTGTGATATGTGGGAATGTATGGGCCTGTTACAAATTTAATATATGTTTGAAAAATTAAACTAAGAGGGGTCCCAAAAGGGCCTTTGTCCTCTCCTAAAGGTTTTGAAATTTTGTTAAGGGAGATGAGATTGTTTTCGCAATCTTTTTTTGGTTCTCAAGATCGCTTAAAAGCGCAAGAGAAGAGCATACTCAAGGATTGTTACTTCAATTTCTTGTCCCAAATGTGAATTAGGTGTGATTAAGTATGATTGTCCAACTTAGATTATAAATCAAAGCAAGACATCCACGTGGCAAAGAGCAAATAAGGGGAAATGATTTTTATCCACCTAAGTGCCTATGTTTGTTTGACTATCCCCTTTATAAGTTGAGGGGTCTAAGTGGTGCAGTATTTAGAGCATGCATATCATCATTCTTAAGAAGGAAAATGATTTTCCCCACATCCAAGACCTTACAATGTAAATTTTAGTTCAGATGCGCAGCCTCTAGTGTGGACAGAGGCGCATATGGCGCCTGCGTGCTGACAGAATTGAGAGAAAAAATGCATGCGCGCAGGAAGAAACTATTGTGTAGGCGCATGCACGCATGATGCGCACCTGTTGGGTGGAATACCCACGCTCCTGTGACAAACGGACAAGAATAAAAATCCGGATGGATTTCTCTCAAATCTCTTGTGAATTGACTGGTTAGCAGGTCGGCAGAGGCCGGTTTGTGAACCTGCAAGTTAATGAAATCAAAAGGAAAGCAAAATAAGCCCAAATGAGGGAGGAATTGATAACTTCTCCCCAGTATGGTCGCCAATCTGTTTGCACCCAATTCGTCACTTGGTGAGCAAATAAAGAGTGCTTACATGCCCAGTTGGGTCTTTCTAGGCATGACAGTTGTAGAGGAAAGAGTTAGAAAAAGAACAACAAAACTATAAGCAAGAATTAAATTAAAACAAACTAAAACTATGAGCATATGGAAAAAGAAATAACAAAGACAA
>ML782798.1:443233-459710 GCA_009831015.1 Picea engelmannii
TCACCCCAAACACAAAAATTGGATGAAGAAACAATCAACACAAGCACAACATACTCCCAATAATTATGGAAGGATTACACTTAGTTTGCAAAAATAAGCACAAAACTAGACAAAGTTGGTTCTGAAGTTCTGCACGTATTCAACAAAAATAGTGTACACACATTCGCATGGGCTAACATGGCGTACAATGTGCACAGTACAAGGTCCGCATGACTAATAGTCAAAAAACCTACGCGGATGAGGAAACAACGCATTGATGATTCTATTCGGGCCTCAACCACTTCTGAGATGGAATGGATATCCCCCATACCCAAAATCACCCCCAAATTCTGCCTTGGGATCACTGAAAGGGATGGGAGGTGTTGAAACAGACCTTGAATTTTTATTCTTGAGGATGAAAAATTTGTATTTTTGAGTCTTTGTATTTTTCAAATTTCCTAAAACAAGAATTTGATCACTGATAAATTCGCGATACCTTTATTTGTTTATTTTTGGACAAAAAATGGAAAAAATCTAAATGAATATAAGTTTTCCAACATTACTTGAAACAATCTTTTAAACGGGCATTGATTTAAAAATTAAGGAATTTTAATTTAAATCGGAAAATCGGGATTCGGAGTTTTGCGTGAACAAATGTTTAACGCAAATTGAATAGAAAAATCCCGATCCCTGATTTCCCGATACATTAATCCTTAATGAAAACATAATTTACTTAATTCAGAATTAAATGGGTTTAAACATTAAGTTAATCACATCGCGAAATCAGGATTCGCGGTTTTGTGAGAACAAAGAATCTTGTCATCGTGTTTCCTGATTTCCCGATTTCGCGATACATTTAATTCTTAAGTGAAGTTTTGAATTAATCTAATTACTGTTAATCATGATTAAGAATTAAATAATTACATCGGGATATCGGGATTCATGGTTTTGGGAGAAGCAAATTTCATGTCATCAGATTTCCTGATTTCCCGATCCCCGATTTTCCAATTAACGAAATCTCGAAAAGGTCTAATCTGGATTAATTAAAGATAATAAAAACGTTTTAACTTAAATAATACATCGCGATTTCGGCAATTGGGATTCTTCGATGAAATATTTCCTCGACATCAAAAGTTCTGAAACTCCGATAAGAATGTTTTCAAATTTAATTCAATATTAACACTAATTAATCATTCTTCTAAACAAGGTTTAAAGTTAAACTTTCTTTGAATGTTCTTTAATGCGGCAATTGTCTGATTTGGTAAGTTTCTATTATATTTGAAAACACCGAGAAATCCTAAGTAAAAACATTAAATGCATATCTTCGGAAATATCTTTTCCATTAAGAGCCTTAACTTCATAACAGAGGTACGAATCTCAATGTTTTTATGATATATTCGAAGTAAACTTTGAAACGACTGTATTATCATTTCAAAGCTAAATCCCTCTCTGTTACAGGTTTTCAAGAAAACACAGAGCTATGGCACCCAAAAAAGCATCGAAGAAAAATGAAGATCAACCAGAAGGTGATATTATTTCTGATACTACTGCATCTGGAGTACACTCTGTTAAATCATGGAATGGAATTGTCGAAAAAATGGAGGATGAGCTTAAGTATGCAGCCACTGATTCGGAAAATCACATCCGAGATATTTCTGAGTCTGAGCTTCATAAAGTTGTTGCACGTCTGAGACTTGTCTCATATATCGATATGATCACCTGGGCTCTGGATAAAGTAGATGTCCCGACCAGAAGTATTCTGAACGAGCAAGGAGCTGTTATCGGCTCATTCAGGCCTGAACATATTCAAGTAATGTATAAGCTCTCACCCAATAATAGACACACTTTTAATTCTGAGTTTCTAGCCGAGTTTCAAAGAAAAGAGTGCATTGAAGCTGGCCAAACATACCCTGACATGATAAGAGGATGGTCCAGAGATGAAAACAAGTTTAGGGCCGATGTACATGGAATTTATGCCACAGCTTCCTTAAACAAATATATGGTTTATGTAGCAATGATGTTATGTAGACTGTTTGGGAGAAAGGATCCTTGTCACTTTAATGTAGACTGGACACCTTTCCTAGAGGAAGTTTCAGAGGGACACAGTTTTAATTGGCACAAAATTATGTCAGATAACCTTACATCAGAGGTTATGAATTACAAAGAAGCTAGGTCAAAAGGACAACCAGTGTTTTTTTATATGTCAGCTTATATCATGGATGCCATTTGTTTTATGACTTCTTTCCCACTAATGAATTGGAGTTGGAATGCTTCTTGCCTAGAGCCTGTTCATAAATATCACTCAGCTCTCTGGGAAGAAAATGAAAAAAATGTTTTTTATGAGGTTTGTCATTATGTAATTATCCCTCTTCACAAAATATTCTTTGGATGCGAACCTCGTCGCATTTCTAATGCCATTATAGAAAACCTCAAGTCAGTTGCTGACTGGTTCATTGAAGAAATTTTTTCCTATGTTAGGGTTTATGGTTGTTCCATTCTGCCTCACGCACTCCCAAAAATTCTACCAGACAGGTTGATATGCAGAGAAGTGGCTTATCAGTTAGTCAAGGGTGGTATTGGGTTGGAATTAAAATCTCAGCAGAAAAAAGCATGGCCATCTTTTCCTGTTTATATCAGAATATTCATTTTATTAAACTTAGGCCATTCTAAGGCAGAAGCCGAGTTGTTGGATGAAGTGAAATTAGCAAGTATAGAGAACATGAAACATGACCCTTACCAAATAATCAGTCGGCATTACATACAATGTAATTTAAAAGCATATGAGCATGAAATTTCAGTTTATGATGATGTTTTCAAAAGTGTTAAGTCTTATGAGGAAGTGCATAACAGAGTGCAATCCTTTTCACCTGATGCACAGGTGGGGTTTGCATCTTTTCAAAGACATAGACGGAGCTGCTTGTCAAAGATTTCACAAGGTGAAATGTCTACTTCATTTCCAGAGAAAGAAACAACTCCTCCAGGGTTCGAAACTGATATTCAAGATAAGTCAGGTGACAAAGATAAGCTGAAAGATCCTAAAATACCCCCTTAGAATACATAGGGTTATCAGACAAAAGAACCAGAAACAGGAAAAGGAAAAGGATGGGAAACAAGTCCAATAGTTCTCGATGATATTCCAGAAAATGTTGGAGGAACATCTTCAAAGGAAATTGGCAGTCCTATCACAACATTGACTCCACTACAGTCTACTTTCAGAACCCCTCATGAAGGATTTCTATATGTAAGTGACCTAGAGCCAATCTCCAGAGATGAAATCCCCTCATCTGATTATTTTTTCGGTAAAAAATGAAAAGTTGTCTTGAAACAAGAACTTCATCCTGTAGGAGAAAGAATGATAAAAAGACATAAAATTATCATTGATGGAAAGAAACTCAAAGAAGGAGAATTCGCTACAGAGTTAGCAGGAACCATGGGTGTTATAGCATCAGCTAACATGTATTTTGTAGGAAATCTAACAACTATGATTGAGCAAAAGGATCAAGAGATAATGCAGTTGCAGGACAGATTAAAAGAAAATGAAAGAATTATTGGCTAGGGAATACAAAAGGGTCTAGAACAAGCTAGACTCAAAGACATCCAAGAAATCCAAAAGTTGAATAAAAATTTGGATGATGCAAAACACATGATATAGGTTACTCAAGAACAGGTCCAGAAGCTGAGCGATGAAAATAAATCTTTGCAAGATAAGATTATTTCAATTACTAATCAAGTGATTGAAATTGAACATTTTAGGATGCAAGCATCAGAGATATATGCAAACATTGAAAAAGAACAACAGAAAATATTCTGTAATCTGAAAATCATCCAGAATTATTTTCATGAGTCAGATAGGTCTATGGAAAAAGTAGTTCAGAAAGAAAGAGAAGCTAAAGCAGCAAGGAATTCTTTTCAAAAGGTAATAACATCTTTACAAAAAACTGAAATTGGAAAAAACAAAAAATTATCCATTTCGGAACAGGTAAAAGGAGATATAATGTTAAAAGTTTGGGAATCAAAATTGGTAGAATATAAAGGAATTACAAAAGGAATTAATGAATATTGTCAAAGGATCTTCAATCTTATTGAAAAAGATTCAATAAATATCGGGACAGATGGTTTTTCTGAGTTATTGGGCGAAGTCAACATTGCCAGGCATCAGTTGAAGTCAAAAGAAGAACTCGAAGAAAGGAAATCAGAAATTTCAAATATTAAATCAGTCAACATTGCAGAAATAGATAAGTGGATGATAGCTTCAAGTTCAAAGTTGGAAAAAATTAAATTCACAGAGAAAACAATAGAAAGCCAGTTGCCAAGCTTACAAAGAAGATTTTTCTCTTTCGAAGCAAATGAAGTACCTGAGGCTCCTAGGGTTTTGGTAAACTTTTTGGGGAAATATGTTCAATGCGTTGAAGGAGAAAAAGAAAGTTCATGAACGCAAATTTAAAGTTTTGTAAATATTTTTATATTTTAGAATTTTGAAAGAAATTGTAAACGGTTGACATTAGTTTATGTAACCATAATATTAGGAGGTTGGTTAGTTACCAATGAAAAACTTTGATAGAAAGATATAAATATAGTTTCAAAAGGTGGAAACAGGGCTTCAGAAATTTTGGGAGAAGGCCCATTTTTGTAATATCAACTTTGAAGTTCATCGGAATATAAACCACAAATAAGATTCTGGATCCTGCAATTTCGTGACTATGTTTCTTCCCCTGTTTATCATGCTTTGTTAAATTTTCATTTTAATGTGTGTTTCTAACAAGTAAATCAATTTGAGGTTATATACATGGTTGTTTATCATTTCATATTGGTTTGGATGTTGAATGTATTACATTCTTTCCTCTGAAATTACTTTAGTAATTTTAAGACATGTAAAACCTTTTGTTCCTTAATATTTCACTCTGTTAGAAATTTTGTTTTTCTTTCATCATTGTTAATTGAAATATAAGATTCTTTCTAGATAAAAGCCTTATATTTCTCTGTGTTGTGTTTCATTATTTACAATTTCAAAATTGTCACAAAACCAGGAAATGACCTTAATTGTGTTTTTACATTACTTTTTTAGATTTTAAAGTTGTTTCATTAATATCATCTCTAAAAATCTGAAGTAACCAATCGATAAAAAACCCTTTTAAAAATCTTTAAAACTCTATCACCCATGACAGTTCCTAACGACAGACAACCTAACATAGAACCTGGTCTTCAGGATCAAACCAACATTACACTAAACTTATTTAACACTATTCTACAAACAACTACCAATAGGATTGAGTTAGAAATATCATGGGATGCAATTGAACGTGTCATTATCTTCCAAGAGCAACGGGAAGCAAGACAAAGACAATTGAGAAACTGAATCTGATCTAGTCTTTCTTTGTTTCTTCATTTCAAAACCTTTTTATAAAAACCTTTTTCAGATGTCTTGACGATATGTTTTATAGCCTTAAAACATAAACTCAGGAACAACAGGAGGTACCTCCAAAGGTCTCGCGTTCACATTTTGAACTAGTTTGGAAAAAGATTTCCATCCTCCTATAAATAGAGGGCCATTATATACAAACAAGAATAAGCAATTTGAGTATTTTTATGTCGTTAAATTTGTCTTTGATAAGCCAACTATCTCCTAGAACTCTTTGAGCATTCATAGTAAGTGTTTCACCTCTCTCCTCTTGATAATTTCAACTATAAATTCTTCACCATTGTATTTTCATTTTCAACAGATATCCACTTCGTCAGTAGTTTCAGTTCATGTTATCCCTTTATGGTTTAATGACACGAGGATGGGGCATGCCTTCCTTGTTTGTACAAAAAAGTAATTTCTTTGAAAATGCATGATACATATATTTGTTTCCCCTCTCCCTCCAAAGGATTACTCTCATCATCCCTCACTAAAAATTTCTCTTGCACTTTTACAATGACGTCATCACAAAAATAAACGCTAATGTATTTCAGTTATATGTATCCTCCTAACCTCACACATTCGGGGGAATTTATATCACTAAAAAATGACTCACCACAAGCAAATAAAATGGATGAATAAATAGTCAACACAAGAACAACATACTCCCAATAATTATGGAAGGATTACACTTGGTTTGGAAAAATAAGAACAAAACTATACAAAACTAGTTTTTAAGTTCTCTGTGTATTCAACAAAAATATCACGTGCACATAGACATGGGCTAACATAACATACAACGTGCACTGTACACAGTCCATGCAACTAACATTCAAAAAACCTATGTAGATGCGGAAACAACCCATTGATGATTTTTCTTAGGTCTCGACCACTTCTTGGATGGAGTGGATCTCCCCCATAACCAAAATCACCCCAAAATTCTTCCTAGGGATCACTAAAAGGGATGGGAGGTACCTCTAAAGGCCTCCCATTCACATTTGAAACTACTTTGGAAAAATATTTCCATCGTCCTATAAATAAACGGCCATTGTATGACAACAAGAAGAACAAGTTTGAGGATTGTTTATGATGTTCAATTTGTCTTTGAGAATCCATCATTATCCTAGAGCTCTTTGATCATTCATAGAAAGTTTTGCACCTCTCTCCTATTGAGAATTTCACCTATCAATTCTTCACCATTGTATTTTCATTTTCAGTGGATATCTACTTCATGACTAGTTTCAGTTCTTTTTATCCCTTTATGGTTTCATTACACGAGAATGGGGCATGCTTGCCTAGTTTGTACAAAATAAATATTTTTTGGAGAATACCTAATACATATATTTTTTTCCCCTCTCTCTCCAAAGGATTGCTTTCATTGTCCCTTACTACAAATTTCTCTCATGCTTTTACAATGATGTCATCACCAAAATAAACAGTGATGTATTTCGACTATACATATGCTCCTAATCTCACACATCAGGGGGAATGTTTTATCACTAAAAAAATGCTCACCACAAACACATACAATGGATGAAGAAATAATAAACACAAGAACAACATACTCCCACTAATTATGGAAGGATTCACTCTGTTTGGAAAAATAAGAACAAAACTATACAAAAGTGGTTCTGAAGTTTTGCGTGTATTAAAAAAAAATAACATGTGCACATATTCTTGGGATAACATGACATACAACATGCATAGTGCGTGGTATGCGCAACTAATAGTTGTAAAACCTACACATATGCAAAAATGACACATCGACAATTTTTTTCAAGCCTCAAACAATTCTGGGATGGAGTGGATCTCCCCCATACCCAAAATCTCCCCCAAATGTCATCTTGGAATCACTTAAAGGGATAAGAGGTACCTCCAAAGGCCCCCATTCACATTTGACACTATTTTGGAAAAATCCTGCCATCCTCCTATAAATAAAGGGCCATTGTATCCGAACAAAAGAAGCAATTTGAGTATTGTTATTCTATTCAATTTGTCTTTGAGAAACCATATTTCTCCTAGAACTCTTTGAGCATTCATGGAGAGTGTTGCACCTTTCTCCTCTTTATAATCTCAACTATCAATTCTTCACCATTGTATTTTCATTTTCATCCATTGTTAGAAGAGAGAAAGATTGGTATTTGGGGACTCAATATCCTTCCCAAGGAGGAAGAGGGGACTCATAAGTTCCGATATTTATCCAAGGTGTTATCAATTCGAGGACTGGTCTCATTTGGTAGTTATTCCTTGTGTCTTTTTCTTGCATCAAGTTTAGTTGTTACATGCTTAGTCTAGTTTTATTTCTTTGTTGTTTACTTCTTATTTTCTACTTAGTTGAGCCACTAATCAACTAAAAAACTGTTGTGCTTTCTTTCTAGCCTAACTAGATAGTTAAGGGACCTATTTTTCTCACCCAAGTGGAAAAACAATCCAACATCGATTTTTAATAATATTTTCTTGAATCTGAGGGAGTTTCAGGAGTTTAAACAGGGAAATATTGGATTTAGTTTTCTTTAAATATTCCAAATATCCCAAGAAATAATATTCCAATTGTTTTGGGGAAATGGAGGGATCACTTGTCTTAGGTGTTTGATAGTTGGCTTTTTCATTGGAGGGTGTCATTTTAGAAAGTTTGGGAGAATTCAGGTTGGTAGAAGATGATGTTTTCTTGGTATTGGAAGTGGTAGTTGTAGGAGGTTTGGAAGTGTTTGGGGCATTAGATGAATTGTTCTTTCTTGAAATCCTAGTATTTACAATGTTTTGGGACTGGTGTATTTCCTTTGCTTCTTCTTCCTCTCCACCATAAGTGATATCCCAAAWTGAGTTCACCTATTTCTCTTCTATTCCTTGAKATTCMTRAGAYTGTTCTTGTTGTTCATGATTTTCCTCTCTTTTGTCCTTCACCTTAGTYATATTTTATGTTTCCCAAGTTTGTAAAGATTTAACAATATCTCCCATATTAATCCCATATTCCTGGGAAGGATTRATTTTATTGKTTGGGGGAKTAATCTTGTCTTTCTTGGGGGAARATCTAAAAAATTTCTTTCACTTYGAATATCCTTCTCCACTAGTATTATTCAAATATATTAGTTCATTTGATATTTTKTTWAACTATTCTTTGTGTCAATRTTTCATYGAAACATGAACASGAAATCTAGMTAAAAMAAATACAAACAAAKCTTATCAAGAAASGGAYGATAGGTTCAATATKGAAGAATGAAAAAATATATTCACACTACTTAAATGAGTTGATCAATGAATGAATGATTGATACAATGATGATCAATATGATACAATGAATGAGTGGAATACACTCATATATAGGGCATAACATTCCATAATTAAGAAAAGAAATCAAGAAGTTAGGTTTCCTTAGGAATGCATGCATGAATAATAGTGATGATCTAAATAGATAGTATAAAATAGAACTAGTCAGTGAACTCTCACTAAACTAGTCTGTCGAAAATAGAAATTTCTCCAACACCCCCCCTGAACATCAATATGGATTAAAAAAAATGAGTCCAAGTTACTTGGCCATATTAGGTACTCAAGTACAATGAAACTAATGAACACTGGAAAAAAATGAGGAAACAGTGAAAACCACGTGGGAACCCCCCCCCCCATCAAAAGACAATCCATCCAAAAAATAAAAGAATAGATGAGACCCACCATGTGGAAGGTATCCAGTCTCCAAAACCAATAAAAAATGTCAAGTCAATGATGCATGATATGATTATGACATATCATAATATTCTTTAATGAGTGTGTTGAAGCTGAAATGTTGTAGCTGATACTAGTTGACAACAATTATATATTTCCAAGCATTAATGTGCTAGCTTACACCAATATGGTCAGGCTAGTCAAAGTGATTCCAAAACATAGAATTAAACACCATAATGTTGGCATGTTTATAGGAAGAGTGTTATTGTCATTGATGGAAAGAGAAGAAGTGAAACAAAACTCAAGAGAGAAGAAGATGAGAAATCTCAGAAGAGATAGCGATTTCCAGAAGTGCAGACGAGGTCCAAGAGACAGACTCGTAGGAGGAGAAACGGTTGAGATCGTTGAAAACTTAGAAAACCTTCTAAGTCAGAGATATTAGAAACTCAAGAGGAAGAGAGACAATGAACGTTGGATCACTTTTGAGTGTAAGGACATGATAAGCTGAAATATCTGAGATCTCAATCATCCAAATTCCTGTCAGTCGTCGGATCAATTTAATTGAAGGATAATATAAATAGGGCATAAGGTTTGAGAATTTGATTATCCAAATCTCTTTCAGTCGTCAGATCAAATTAAGTGGAAGGATAGGATAAGAAAATATGGACAACTGTTGGATTTAGTACAAGGAAAAGCTTCTTCGCAGAAAGATTGATTTGTTGATATAAGATCTTGATCAAATGAACATCATTCATTTCGGGTCTAAATATGTGAGGAGGTTACGCTCCAGAAAAATATCACTTCAAGAGTTTCAGTTTGAGATTTTAAATACTCGAAGTCCGAAGAGTTGGAGAGATGGAGTAAATCTCAACCGTTAGATCTAGAGGGATACATGGTGATGGATTGTGAGCTCTAGAGAAATCACTTCTAGAGTTTCAGTTTGAGATTTGAAATTCCTGAAGCCCGGAGAGCCTGAGAGTCGAAATAAATTCTCGAATGTTGATCGAGAAAGGGGCTACAGAAACGTTGATCTAGTTGAAAGGTCAAATTCCTAAAGTAGAGGCAGAGACATCAATTCATAAGGCCAAGTTTCTGCAGATCGTCGACTCTGAAAGATTGGCATATGGATAAAAGCAAGGTTTTAGATTTGAAACTCTCGGAGCCCGTATCATGAAATAAATCACAGTTGTTGATTTAAGGAGGTTAGATATGATCCAAAGATCGTGAAAGAACAAATATGAAACATTCGTTCAAGAGAACCATGAATATCATGAGATCGATGGTCCTGTCGCATTGAATCCATTGAATTTGTGTGAACTTTAAAAAGTTGAAGGCAGGCCACAATCAAAACCACAATATCTCCAAAGGCATGTGTGGATCTCTGTAGTGAATTGTGGGGTGAAAATAAGATTGCATGGAAACCACCTTTGGCCATGCCCAAAATCATGTGGTCACATGAGAGAATCACCCAAGGTCACATCAGTAGAGTATTGAGGAAGGATCTAGCGCTGGTAGGATCCACATCGAAGGTTATGCATTGAAAATTCAAAATGCATCTACATGTATAATCCAACGACGGTGATCAAATAAAATATGATTGAAGGGTTGGTGTTTCATCTTGTGATTTCTTGATCAGTTATGATTCATTTACACTAACTAAATCATTGTTCCTGAGAGGTTGAATCAATGTTCCAGAGCATTGGAATCATGATTCTTGAGCGTTGGAGATACAAAGTGTAACGGATGATGAGAGTAGGAATAAAAGAAAAATGTCATGACAGAGAGGGGTTGTTATTTCTATGTAAAAATTATTCGAACTGTAAGCAATGAATATCATACCATGAACTGAGGGAGAAAATGCAGAGATGACAAACATAAGCTGGACAGAGAAGAAATGGTGAAAAAAATAGACTATATGAGAACTTAATCACAATAAGATGTGAGAAGGAAGACATTGATGGAGCAGATTAGTGTATCAAAAGAGTGATGATACTGGTAAGCCATTGATAAATATTGTATCACTGTAATAAATTTCAGCAAGAAAAGATTAATATCTCAGGGTGGTAGGGTGGTGCTAGAGAGGATTGTTTTCATCAGAGTTTCAAGTGGTTGCTTGAACACAGGGAGTTGTAGATTCCATCTGGTTGTAGCCTGCAAAATCAGGGTGATAGGGTGGTGCAATGGAGAACCATTGTTCTTTGTTATATAGGTTGGTTCCTATGTGATTGGAAGTTGGTGCTAGAGAAACCAGAGAGTTGGTTCTCTCATAAAGTTGGATCTTGTTAAAGAAAAGGTTGTAGCCTCATTTTGATATGGTGCTCAAAGAAAGATGATGTAAAAAACTTAAAAGATTGCCTATCATTCGAACAAGAAGAAGTTTTCTCCCTTTATGGGTTTCCTCCTGAATATATGTCTCTATGTATATCATATGTGTGATTGATGTTTGTTATTTTTTTTGTTTATGTTTTGCATAATATTGATGATCACTTGGAGAAGGTTAAAGATATTTTAATAGGCATACATTTTTTTAAGTACAGTGACAACTGATTCACCCCTCCCCCCTCTCAGTTGTCTTAGAAATTCCAACAATTGGTATCAGAGTGGGTTCCTCGTATTTAAAGCTAGGTCAGTAATCTTAAAAATGAAAATCCATGGATGAAATTCAACCAATAATCCTCCTCTGTTTGATGGAACAAAGTTTGATTTATAGAAGGCTATAATGAGAACATACATTGTGGCCTTAGGTACTGATGTTTGAGATGTTGTAGAGACTGGATATACAAAACCTGTTGTGTTAACTTCCAAAGATGATAAGTTATAATTTCGCTTCAATGCAAAGGAAATGAATGCTATCTTGAGTGAGCTTGCTGAAGTTGAAGTTGTAAAAGTAATGCAACTTGATTCTTCCAAAGACATGTGGGATAAACTCATTAGTGGTTATGAAGGAAATAAGAAAGTAAAAGATGGCAAACTTCAGATATATAGAGTAAAATTTGAACAACTAAATATGAATGAGGATTAAACAGTTAATAAATATTTCTTAAGAGTTGAGGAGGTTGTGAATTCCATCAAGGGTCCTGGTGATAAGATTGAAGACACATTTTTAGTTGAGAAGATTTTAAGATCTCTACTTAATAGATTTAATCCAAAAGTTTCTACAATAGAGGAACTGAATGATCTTAAGGTTTTGTCTATTGATCAACTTCTAGGAATTGTAACTTCTTATGAAATGAGGATTAGTAAAGATAAAACCACCTCTAGAGAATCATCTTTAAAGAATATAAGAATGAGGATTTTGAGCCTGATGTAATTGAAGAAAAATTTGTGAGAAGACAAAAGAAAGGATCAGGCAGGTACCAAGGCATGTTTCCCTTCAAATGTTTTAACTGTGTAAATATAGGTCACTTTGTATCTAAGTGTCCACACAAGAAGAAGGAATCAAACTATTAAAGTGAAGAGAAGTACAAATCCAAGAGATCTGGTAAAAATAAAAGTTTATGTGTAAACAATGATGACTCTTCAAGAGACACAGATAGTGATTCTTCTTGTGAAGATAAGGTTAATGAATTTACGCTTATGGACAAAGAGGATTATGATAATGAAAGCACAGGAAGTGATTTTAATGATGAAGAAGTTGTGGTTGAATTGGAAGGAGAACTGATCAGTTCCCTAGAAGAAATTGCTAGACTTTGATTTAAGAAGAAAAAGAAAAAACAATTGTTGATAGAGTTCGAGAAAGACAGTAAAAAATATGATGAAGACTTTGCCCTGCTAAAAGTGGAATTAGAGGAGGAAAAGAAAATAGAGGGCATTCTGAAACAAAATTTATCAGATAATAAGGAAAGATGTGAAGCCTTGGAAGAAGAGGTAGTAAAAACTAGAAAAGAGATGGAGATGTTTAAAGCATTGTATCCCCAAAATATTCCAAGCATTAAAGCCTCATCAGAACTAAATGACATTATGAGCAAACATAGATATACTATGTTGAAGACTGGTTTAGGCTACGTAAGTGGTTCAAGAAGAAAATAGACAAAAAGAAAAGAGACAGTAAAGATGATCAAGTTCCAAGTCAACTGACAATAAGACCATGTGAGTACTCTACCACCAAAAGCTAATAAAGACAAGATGATCCCTGATAAAAAAAATATATTAGAAGATGGAGAAACAAAAGCCAAGAAGAAGGCCATACTTTAGGTACCAAAATTTCTTCCATGGTTACTATTTTTACTGCTCTAATTTTGGTGATAAGATTGCAAATTGTCAAATTAAGTTTAGAGACATGCAACTGAGGATATCCATAAATAAAAAATCTTTGCAACATAGAAATAATCAACCAATGAGTAGAGAAAGTTGCACCAATCACTTTGACCTATTGAATAATGATATCGAATGCTATAAATTTCCTAACTTTGGCTACAAAGCTGCA
The DNA here is from genome assembly GCA_009831015.1 of Picea engelmannii. NCBI lineage: Eukaryota > Viridiplantae > Streptophyta > Pinopsida > Pinales > Pinaceae > Picea > Picea engelmannii. Next base: position 456,697 of record ML782798.1, read on the forward strand.
AACTGCCATCTGAAGAATTACAAAGAAGATCCAAGGATGAAACCCATAGCTAGAAATGCCAGCACATGGAAAAAGAAAGATAGTGAAAAATGTTGTCTAGTACTTTCATATCAAAGACAAAAGAACCCCTGGTATATTGACAATGGATGTTCCAAACATATGACTAGAGACAAAAGTAAGTTTTTCTCTCTAAGTAAAAGAAAATCAAGAAATGTAACCTTTGGAAATGACGCACCATGAAAAATCGAAGGTAAAGGAATGGTAACTCTAAGTAATGGAAAAAGGAAAGTTCAATATGTGTTGTTTGTAGATGGTATGAAACATAATCTTCTTAGTGTCAGTCAATTTTGTGACAGAGGATGTAAAGTTGTCTTCACTTCCAAATATTGTAAAACACAATCTGTGAATTCAGGATAGTTGATTGCAAAAGGCATACGAACAGAGAACAATGTCTATGTTTTGAAAGAAGAAAAAGAAGAATGTCACTTAAGAAAGTATGATGAAAGTTGGTTATGGCAAAGGAGACTTGGACAACTAAATTTTTATCATCTAATCAAACTTAGAAATAGTGGGGTAGTAAAATATCTTCCAAAAATATCAAAGCCATCTGATGTTGTATGCAAACCTTGCCAAACAGGAAAGTTCACTCAAACATAGTTTAAATCTAAGAAATTTTCATCAACAGGGAAACCTCTTCAACTAGTACATATGAACTTATGTGGACCATCAAGTAAGAAAGGTACATGAAAATAAAACTAGTTCATGTTGATTATTGATGATTATTCTAGACTTACATGGGTTGCCTTTCTAAAAGAAAAATCTGAAGCATTTGACAAATTCAAAGTGTTTAAGGCTCTGAATAAGAATCAAACAGGAAAAAGATTGAAGGTAGTAAGATCTGATAGAGGAGGAGAGTTTGGTTCAAGGGAATTCAAAGAGTTTTGTGATAAACATGGGATCAAAAGAGAGTATACTATTCCAAGGAATCCACATCAAAATGGAGTAGTTGAGAGGCATAATAGATCAGTTCAGCAGATGGAAAGATCAGTGATGAATGAAAATAATCTTTCTCAGACAAATTGGGTAGAATCAATTCATACGACTATACATATTCTTAACAAATCTCATCTCAGGCCATAAAGTGAAAAGACTCCTTATGAACTATGGTTTGGAAGACCTACTTCAATCAAGCATTCTAAATTCTTTGGGAGTAAGTGTTGTATAAGGAATAATGATGAAAATATTGGCAAATCTGATTACAGGGATGATGAAGGTATCTTATTAGGGTATGATACAAACAGTAAAGGATAAAGATTCTATAATATGAGGCTGCATAAATTGGTTGATTGTATTGACATAAAATTTTATGAAGAAATCCCGACACAAGATGTAAGCAACATTCAATCAACAACAAAGGATATAGTTGAAGATGAAGATGAACAGGTCCAAGAATCAGAAAAACAAGAATCTGAGTCAGATGAACATACAAATACTCAAGAAGACTCAAATCAACAGACATCATCAAATCCTCCCTCCAGAACTACTCAAAATAATCATCCTGCAAGTTAGATAATTGGTGATAAAGACAAAGGTGTACAAACCAAGAGAAGGATAATCAAAGACACCGAGAAAGCACACATAGCCTTCATATCCATGTTGGAACCCAATAACATTAATGAATCCAGTAAAGATGTAAATTGGTTAAAATCAATGAATGAACAAGGACAGGTTGTTAAGAATAAACCCATATTGGTCTGTAAGGGGCATGCACAAGTTGAAGGACATGATTTTGGTGAAACCTTTGAACCAGTGGCAAGATTGGAAGCCATCATAATATTTCTTTCCTATGCATGTAATAAGAACTTTAAAGTATATCAAATGGATGTTAAGTCAACATTTCTTAATGGATATATAGAAGAAGAATTATATGTGGATAAACCTGAAGGATTTTCATTGGCAGATAATCCTGACTATGTATGTAATTGAAAAAGGCATTATATGGACTGCAACAGGCACCACAAGCCTAGTATTATAGAATGGAAAAATTTCTATAGGACAAAGGGTTCAAGAAAGGTATTATTGATAGTAATTTGTACATTAAGTATGAAGGTGATGATTTATTAGTTGTTTTGGTTTATGTAGATGACATTATTTTTGGATGCACTAATGAACCTTCAGTTCAGTGGTTTGTTGATTCAATGCAGACTGAGTTTGAGATGTCCATGACAGGAGAAATATCATATTTTCTTGGTTTACAAATCAATCAAAGATATGTAGGGATATTTATCTCTCAATAAAAGTATTTGAAAGAGATGTTGAAGAAGTTTCATATGGAAGTTTCCTCTCCTATTAGTACACCTGTGGTGGTTGGTTGCAAGATCAGTAAATATGATATTTCACCTGATGTTGATCAAAGAACATATCGATCAATGATAGGCATTATTATGTACATCACAACATATCGTCCTGATATAATGCAAGTTGTTAGAATGATAGGTCGTTATCAGTCTTCTCCTAAACAAAGTCATTTAGTAGTTTTCAAGAGGATATTCAAATGTTTGAAGGGTACAATGACTCATGGTATTTGGTATCCTAGAAATCAAAATTTTCAATTAACTACATATTCATATGTTGATTGGGAAAATTGTTTTGATGAGAGAAAGAGCACCAGTGGAGGCACATTCTTCTTAGGTAATTTGTTAGTAGCATGGCTTAGTAAGAAACATGGGTCCATTTCATTATCAACTATAGAAGAAAAATACATTGATGTTGCTACTTATTGCACTCAGATATTATGGATGATATAAACTCTTGCAAATTTTAAGGTAACATATACTGATCCAATTCCACTTCACTGTGATAACACTAGTGCCATGAGCGTATCCAAGAATATTTTTCTCCATTCAAATATGAATCATATACCAATAAAGTATCATTTTCTCAAAGAGCAGGTTACAAACAAAGTTGTTCAGCTGAATTATATTCCTTCCACAAAACAAATTGCAGACATCTTT
>ML782798.1:478548-489723 GCA_009831015.1 Picea engelmannii
CTCATTGTAACCATCTTCTTGCGAATGCGAGTAGCCGTCACATCTCTTCTCAGAGATAAGCTGCCACCATTCTAGCGAGTCTTTCACTCTGTATTTTTACAGTCTTTGTACATTTCTCTGATTAATAGAAATCATGTATTACTATATATCTATGTTTATGGTTGTATCTCTGATACATTTCTGTTATATTATTGAATATCTGCAATATCTTTGTGCATTTCTTTATTATATCTCCTCTCTCATTTAGTGCCGAAAATAATCCAGATCATTGAGTGCTGGAGGCAACAAAGAAAAACATGAAGAAGAGGAGTTACAACTGAAGGTGGTTGAAGCCATCTCCATGAAAATTAGGAAGCTTATAATTCAAAAAAGCACCTCAGGAAGCTCAGAATGGCCTCAATAGAAAGAGAAAGGGAAAAATTCAAAGTCCACAAAACTCAATGAAATTGGCATCATCATGAAGAGCACATGCAAAGATTTCCAAAAATGTAAATGACTCATCAAATGAAGTTACAGATCAAAAAATATTCGTGGTCAAATTTTTCGTCAACATAGCCCAGTTAGCAGGGATGAGTCAACATATGTATTGCTGCATCAAAATCAGTATGGATGATGTCAACATTTGTACAGGAGTATGTGTCACACACAGAGGGTGAAACATATCATGATGATGTGGAAGCACCAGAGGCTGCCATGTGTCACTCTTTTTTTCGATCAATCCATGCACTAGTGGAAGACCATCATGTGGTAGTTCGTACAACCACCTGGCATTCGTATAGCCACCCAGAAGGTAACATAGTGATTTGACCAGAAAAAGTGACATGGTAGTGACTGTTCACAGAGGTGACGTGGGCGCATGAATGGCAACCATGTGGCAGTGGGAAAATGCCCAGTGAGGGCCTGCAACCGAAAAATAAAAACAAATAGCGGGGTTGGCTAACACCAACCCATAATATGCCATTTTAACACATATCTCACCAAATCTAACCAACTTTCACCAAATTCGGCAACAATCCACTAAATTCGGTAATGATACACCAACTTGGTGCCACTATTGGTAATGGTTGCAACTAAAGTGTAAGAAAATGGAAGGCCCGTGGATTTGACCCTGGGACCTCCCCAACAACTCGCCTTAATACACATCTGCCAACCAATGGGCCAAACAACCACATTGTTAACTTCATCCACTTTTTTGAATTTAAAAATGGAATTTCGTTAGTGCACAGGGGGAATGCAGGGTGCGCGACAATCCCTACTAGGCACAGAAAATGATGTAAGATTACAATCATTAATGTAGATTGTAGGCAGGTAAATCGAGACAAGGTTTTTGATGGGCCTGAGACTACCAAACTCAAATCAAGGTGTGGATACAATCGGTTTTGGGTAATTCAACACCACAAATTTAGTGGTGTTGTTTGTTTTCTGATCTGAGCAAAGCTTCTGCAGCTTAACTCTAGAATGAGTTATACTTATGTATTTTTCCAAATTCTTTTGGTGAGTTAATAAAAAGTCCTACCCATTTGAGAGCAGGACCTGGAGATGTAGTCCACTAGTAACGAACTTTGTTATCAGGTTTTTGTGTTCAGATCTAATGCTTATGTCTCTTTATCATTGAGATTTCCTTCTTTATGGTGCATTTTAGTTTACGCTCATTTAATACTATTATTTAATAAGTCACATTGATGAAAATATCTAAGATCATGTTGGTATTAGAGAAGTCATCTTTGAATTGAATTGTTGAGTGTGAATGCTTACTAGGGCCAAGCATAAACAAGGTGAAGGAACTCTTTATACTTTCAACCCAGAGATTGGTCATGCATCTAGAAGGAAGAAAATGGATGAAGAGGACAAGTGTGATGAACAGGATAAAAACTTTCACATGGTCTTCTATCGCATGTTAGTTATGGCCAAGAAAATGTATGGAGATTACGAGAAGAGAATGGCAAAGAAAGGGAAGAAAAATGACGCAGCACGCACCCACAGGCACGCCTGCTCACAGGATCTTCTCTTTCCTCGGCCCGAAGAACACTAACCGTCCTTCTATTTCCCTATCGGGAAATCTACACCCACATAAATCTCACACGATCCCCTCTCTACACTCAGAGGATCGGACTTTGCAATTTCGCGAGGTCAATGATCGAACGTTGTACTCTCGGATTGCCGAGACCCGACACCTCAATCAACGCTGACCTTTCCCTTTCCTGTCGGGACTTATACTATCATGATTTCGCTACTCACGATGTCGAACACTTCGTTCTACCGACTCTCGACTCCCGATATGTCGATTAACTGACACGCATGCGAGTTGACCTTTCAACGTCTCGTCACCTCTATCGGGAATTCAGGGTTCACGATTTCACGAATCCTGATGCAACGTTTCGCCACTTCTCGCTTCGAAATTCCAATAGCTCGTGCCACCTATCCTCCACTCGCCAACTCTGTTGTGGCCCACACACTTTCCTTCAACTATCGGGATATCGCGTATAGTGATATCACAATTCCTGTTGCAATAATTTGGAGTTTTGATCTACGAAACCCCGATACATGATGTACATGTAGATCCAATGGTCCTCGTGACTCGGATCAATGGCTCTGCCCCTCCTGAGATTTGAACCCTATGGGAATACTCGTGTATCTCCTCTACTCCTCTGGGAGATCTGAAGGCTCACGGAGATTCGCTGATTCTCCTCGGAGAATACCGACCGTTCGTTCCTCCTTTGAGAAATATACAAAGTGAGTAAGTGTTCCTCCTCGGAACTCGTCTACCTACAGCGTGAACTTACGATGCCTACTTAAACCTTCATGCACCAACTCCCTACACTGTCCTTCAACCAATTTGAAGGCTCAATCCTTCTTGAGCTTTTCCCCCATGACTTTAAGTCTTCTCAGAAACACTGTTGCATGCACTCCTTGCGACAAACCTCCAACCACATCTAAGTGTCGAAGTATTCGACTCTACGCACACCTGCAGTAGCAATGGTTTGATTTTTCACTCAGGTTGACAACCCTGAGACTTTTTCCTGGCCTGCGCACTCCTCGCATGGCTCTTGTACCCAACTGCACCTTCTAGGTCAATGAGAACAAAAGCTAAACTATCTGAGCTTTCTGTCAATGCACTCCTTGCAGACACTTCAACTACACTCCTTCCAGGAACTCTAGCTTAGATAGAGAAACAATTGAAAATCATTCCTACTTCCTCTCAGACTTCGACTCAATCATGAAATCACTTACACAGCATATACAACAAATTTAAACAGGAAGCAAACATTCATGAGCATATCAACATCAATATACAGAGAACAGACACAAAACCATGAATTTGAATTAAAGCTTTCTTCTATTAATTCAAATATATGTACATGGGTGTTCTTACATAGCTCTCTGCGTATTCTATGCTCCAATGCTCAGAATAATATTACATTGCACAATGAGGGTGTCTATATCCCGTTTCCCTCTTGCGCTCTACAACTGTCTAGTCTAGAATTAAATTCTATCTACTTTACATTAACTACCTTAAATGCCTCTACCTACTAAGGATGAGAGCAATCTGCTCAAGGTCCATTACAATATACAAGTGCGCTTCAATAAATTGCCACATTTATGTTTGGCGCATCATCTTCCAAGGAAAATTTAAAAATTTGTGTTGGACGCCTTCCAGTTGTCCAATTCTTCTGTGCTGGCTTGCTTGACATGGGAGATGCTCCTGCATCATACTCCCTCACTTGAAAATTTTCATGGAATCCTTCCCATGATCTCCTACACGGTATTTCCATGCTTCTGTATCTCCACTTCAGTCTCCCAACTGGCATCTTCAACTGGATGATTCTTCCACTTGACCAGATACTCAAAGTATTGCCTTCACCTGGTCCTCTTGCTCACTCTTTTGTCCAATATGCACTCCATATGCGGCTTCTCTGCAACTGGCATTTGCTTTGTCCACTGGATCACTAGCTTCTCATCTCCAGTCTCTTCTTCTCCAGCTTTATATGGGTACAAATTTGAGACATTGAATATCGGAGAAATTTTGATGCCAACGGGTAATTTAATCTCATAAGCATTTGCCCTGAATTTCCTCAAGACCTTACATGGCCCGATTTTATTCATCTTCATCTTATTATATGTTCCTCTCGAGAACCTTTCTTTTCTCAAATGTGCTAGAACTAGATCACCAACCTCAAACTGAAGTTGTCTTCTATGTTGATCGGCTCTGTGTTTATATTCTTGGCTTGATTTCAGTAGTCACTCCTTCACCTGGCTGTGAAGTTCTTTTATCGCTTCTACGAATTCCTCTGCACTAGCACTCCTAGTAGCAGTCTATTCTGAATCCCTCAGTTTAGAAATTCCTCTTGGTTGTATGCCATAAACAATTTGAAATGGACTTTTCCCTGTACTCCTGTTCACTGAGTTGTTATACGCAAACTCTGCCTGCGACAATATATTGTCCCAACTGCTGTGGTGCTCTGTCACCAAGCTTCTCAGCAAGTCTCCCAGACTTTTTTTTACCACCTCTGTCTGTCCATCCGTCTGAGGATGATAAGATTAACTAAACAACAATTTAGTTCCCAGCTTCTTCCATAAGGTCCTCCAAAAATTCCCTATGAATTTCGTGTCTTTGTCCGAAACTATACTTCTCGGCAACCCATGAAGTCGAATGACCTCTTTGAAAAACAAGTTTGCGATGTGAGTCACATCGTTGGTCTTCTGGCATGGAATGAAGTGTGCCATTTTGGAAAATCTATCCACCACCACAAATATTGAATCAACACCTCTTTGTGTTCTTGGCAACCCCAATACGAAATCCATGTTAATCGCATCCCACGACCTTTCAGGTATGGGCAATGGTTGATAAAAACCCACATTCTACTTCCTCCCCTTTGAATGCTGGAAAATCCTACATTTGTCCACAAATATCTTGACCTCTGATCTCATCCCTGGCCAAAAGTATGATTCTCTCAGCTTTGCGAATGTTTTTTCATGACCGAAGTGTCCTGCCAATCCTCCACTGTGTTTCTCCTTCAGCAAGTTTTCCCTCATGGAGCATTTCAGAATACACAGTTGATTTCCCTTAAACAAAAATCCTTCCTCGATCATATACTCTATCCATTGGATTTGGTCTCTGAGAACTAGATTCTCAGCTACTTCATATGCCTCCTAAAAATCTGGATCATCTCTGTACGTGTCCCTGAGATCATCAAAACCCAACGTTTTGACTTGGAACTCCTGCAACAACAAACACTTCCTGATCAAAGCATCAACCACTTTGTTAGTAGTACCAGAAATATGCTTAGTCACGAAAGTGAAATTCTGCATATACTCAACCCATTTAACATGTTTCTGATTCAACTTTTCCTGTTGAGTCACAAATTACAGTGCATGATTGTCACTGTACAAAAAAAATTCTTTCGAGATCAAGTAATGCCTCCATTTCTTCAATGCATGAATGATAGCATAAAAATCCTTATCATACGTGGAGTATTTCAATTTCGCCTCATTCATCTTCTTGCTGAAACACGCTATCAGCCTGTCTTCTTGACTCAAGACTACCCCTATTGCAAACCCACTTGCATCGCATTTCACCTGAAATCTCTTCTGGAAATCCGGCAACACCAAAACTGGTTGTTCCATAATCTTCCTCTTCAACAGATTAAAACTATTTTCGGCCTCTTCAGTCCAGTGAAAAGACTTATGCCACTTTTTCACTGTATCCATCATTGCTGCGCTAATTCCACTGAAATTCCTAATGGACTTTCGGTAGAAACTAGCCAATCCGTGAAAACTTCTCACCTCAAAAATATTCTTGGGTGATGGCCAATTCTTGATCACTTCCACCTTATTTGGATCCATCCTCAAATCATTTTTTGAAATGACAAAACCTAAGTAAATGAGCTCTGTCTTCATAAACGAGGATTTATTCATATTTATCAACAACTTCTCCAGCTGCAATTTCTACATCACCATAGCCAAATGCTTCAGATGCTCCGCTGCTAATTTACTGTAAACTAGTATGTCATCCAGATACACAATGACAAATTTCCCGATGAACTCCCTCGGGACTTTGTTCATCAACCTCATGAAGGTACTTGGTGCATTTGTTAAGCCAAACGACATAACAAGCCATTCATACAACCCTTCGTTTGTTTTGAATGTTGTCTTCCATTCATCACCTTCTCTCATGCAAATCTGGTGATATCCTCTTTTCAAATCAATCTTTGAAAAATATTTTGCTGCACTCAAGAAATCCATCAAATCATCCATCCTCGGAAATGGAAATTTGTACCTAATGGTTATCTTGTTGATCTCCCTTGAGTCGGTACACATCCTCCAGCCTCCTTCTTTCTTTGGACTGAGTACTGTTGGAACATCACGTGGACTCAAGCTTTCCCTGGCTAATCCTTTGTCCAATAAATCTTGGACTTGCCTCTTAACCTCTTCATTCTCTTGTGGCATCAATCTATACGTGGCTTTGTTTGGCAAATTGGCTCCTGGTATGAGATCAATATGATGACTCACACTTCTGATCGGTGGCAACGAATGAGGTAGTTCATCCATTATGATGTCAGCGAACTTTTCCAGCAGTTCTTAAACTTCCTCTGGTAAATCATCCACTCTTGTGCTAGTCAGAACAATCCTCAGCTTTTTGACCACAAATAATTGTGGATCCTCCTTCTTCTTAACTTCTGTAAGAAGCTCCTTCCCACTCATGAGAAGTACAATGTTGCTTACCTCCAGTTTCACCTCCTTATCTTTTATCGGAAGCAACCTGTGTGTCCTCCCATTCTTCTCCAGGGTATATGTGTTCATTCGCCCATCATGAATCACATTTATGTCATATTTTCATGGTCTACCCAACAATAGATGACAAATATCCATAGGAATGACATCACACAAGATTTTATCATTATATCCTCCTATCTTGAATTCAACCAAACATTGTTTAGTGAAAGTTACCAGGTGTCCTTTCTGTAGCCACAAAACTCTGTATGGGCTTGGATGATCAGTCGTCTCCAGCTCCATCTTCTCTACCATCTCTGTGGAAATGAGATTTTCCATTCTACCACTGTCTATGATGACCTTGCATACCCTGTCCTTGGTCTTGCAAGTTGTCCTGAAAAAGTCTGGTCCTTTGGACTGAACCTTCCACCTCCTTCTCAGGTGTCAAAAGGACTTTTCACATCATTAGCGATCTTCTTCCTTCAGCATCTTCTGCTTCAACATCCTGCCTCTGCGCTTCGGTGATGTGAGCTTCTCCAATGTCCTTCTTTTTATCTAGACACTCATAAGACTTGTGCCCATTCTTTCCACATGTGAAGGATGTGATTACTCCACCTCTTCCTCTTCCTCTACCTCTAGTATGAGGAAAAGTGTTGTTGTCAGCATAATCTCCTCTCTGCTCATTATGTTGCCCTCTCTGTTCGGCATATTGTTTCCCTCGCTGTGAGGTTCCACCTCTTTCTGTTCAAGTTGGAGGTTTCTTCCATTCCTATTTGGGCTTCTGGTTTCCATCCTGGGCAACGACTTTGCCTCTAGGCTGACTTCTACGTCGGCCCCTTTGACTCTGCTTTCGGCTCAACTTCTCTTCAGCTTTCAGAGACATCTGATAAGCGTCTTCCACCATTTGGATGGTTACCATGCTCATCTCATCCTGAATGTCATATCTCAGGCCATTCATATACCTGGAAACTTTCTCATCATCGCTCTCTCGATGACCTACTCTGATGTTTAGTTTATAGAATTCCTTAGTGTATTCTTTCACTGTCATCAACTTCTGTCTTAGGTTCTACATTATCCTGAACAGAGTAATTTGATAGTCCCTGGGGATGAATTTCGCCTTCATCTTCACGATCATCCTGTACCAGCTCTTGATTTTCTACTTGCTCTTGCAGCATCTGTCAGCTTGTAGTTCATCCCACCATAATGTTGCATGTCCCTTCAAGCGTGTGATAGCATGCTTGACTTTCTTGTCCTCTTTGACATCTTCATAGTAGAAGTATGTGTCTAGAGATCTAATCTAGTCTAGAAGCTCCTTTGCATCCAAGTTTCCCTCGTAAACTGGAATGTCCATCTTTGCTCTTGCACCCATCCTAGCAATAGCTCTGATCAAATGCTCGTTTGATGCATCTTCAGCTGCAACTTCTTCTTCTCATTTAGCCTCAACTTCCCTATCAGAATCACTTAGATCCCCTGCACTGGCTGTGTGTCTTTGCGCTGTCTCCATGTCTTCGAGTCTGGCTCGGAGATCACGCATCTGTCTCTCCATGACTGGATCTGTCATCTACCTGCCTCTTCTTTGCTGCACTCCCTATCCTCTGGATTGGGTGACTATCTATCTCTCCTTGGCGGCATGGTGAATTTTATTCTTCTCTGCTACAGAAAGAAAAGAACCTTTCTGCGCTCTGATACCAAACTTGACGTAGCACACGCCCACAAACACGCTCGCTCACAGGATCTTCTCTTTCCTCGGCCCGAAGAACACTAATCGTCCTTCTATTTCCCTATCGGGAAATATACACCCACAGAACTCTTGCGTGATCCCCTCTCTGCACTCGGAGGATCAGACTTTGGGATTTCACAAGGTCAATGATCGAACGTTGTACTCTCGGATCACCGAGACCCGACACCTCAGTCAACGCTGACCTTTCCCTTTCCTGTCAGGACTTCTCCTATCGCGATTTCGCTACTCGCGATGTCGAACACTTCATTTTACTGACTCCTGACTCCTGATATGCTGATTAACCGACATGCATGCGAGTTGACCTTTCAACGTCCCATCACCTCTATCGGGAATTCAGAGTTCACGAATTTGCGAGTCCTGATGCAACGTTTCGCCACTTCTCGCTGTGAAATTACGATAGCTCGTGCCACCTGTCCTCCACTCACCAACTCTGTTGTGGCCCACACATTGTCCTTCAACTATCGGGATATCGCGTATCGTGATATCGTGATTCCTGTTGCAATAATTTGGAGTTTCAATCTACGAAACCCCGATACACGATGTATGTGTAGATCCAACGGTCCTCATGACTCGGATCAATGGCTCTGCCCCTCCTAAGCTTCAAACCCAATGGGAATACTCGTGTATCTACTCTACTCCTCTAGGAGATCTGATGGCTCATGGAGATTCGCTGATTCTCCTCGGAGAATACCAACCGTCCATTCCTCCTTTGAGAAATCTTCAAAGTGACTAAGTGTTCCTCCGTGGAACTCGTCTACCTGCAACGTGAACTTACGACGCTTGCTTAAACCTTCACGCACTAACTCCCTGCACTGTCCTTCAACCAATTCGAAGGCTCTATCCTTCCCGAGCTTTTGCCCCACAACTTTAAGTCTTCTCAGAAACACTCTTGCACACACTCCTTGCGGCAAACCTCCAACCACGTCTAAGTGTTGAAGTCTTAAACTCTACGCACACCTGCAATAGCAGTCCTTTGATTTTTCACTCAGGTTCACAACCCTGAGACTTTTTCCCAGCCTGCGCACTCCTCGCATGGCTTCTGTACCCAACTACACCTTCTAGGTGAATGAGAACAAAAGCTAAACTATCTGAGCTTTCTGTCAAAGCACTCTTTGCAGACACTTCAAATGCACTCCTTGCAGGAACTCTAGCTCAGATAGAGAAACAATTGAAACTCACTCCTACTTCCTCTCAGACTTCAACTAAACGATGAAATCACTTACACAGCATATACAACAAATGTAAACAGGAAGCAAACATTCATGAGCATATCAACATCAATATACAAAGAACAGACACAAAACCATGAATTTGAATTAAAGATTTCTTCTATTAATTCAAATATCTATACATGGGTGTTCTTACACAGCTCTCTGCATCTTCTATGCTAAAATGATCAGAATAATATTACAATGCACAATGAGGGTGTCTATATCCCATTTCCCTCTTGCGCTCTACAACTGTCTAGTCTAGAATTAAATTCTATCTACTTTACATTAACTACCTTAAATGCCTCTACCTACTAAGGATGAGAGAAATGCGCTCAAGGTCCATTACAATATACAAGTGTGCTTCAATAAATTTCCATATTTATGTTTGGCGCATAATCTTCCAAGGAAAATTTAAAAATGTGTGCTGGGCGCCTTCCAGCTGTCCAATGCTTCCGCGTTGGTTCGCTTGATGTGGGAGATGCTCTTGCATCAAAAAAGGAAGCATCAATGGATGCAAATTCTTCAATGAATCAAGGGGATGGAGGAGACCCTCCTGAGCCTCCATCTTCAACATAGACTTCTATCTCTTCTTCCTCTAATCATTCTCATCGTTCTCATCATTATATCCATAAAGCTTCTTTTAAGAAATCATTATTAAATCTTGATGTAAATTTTTATTTACCTATGTTTAATAGAGATGCTAATCCTGAAAAGGTGGATAATTGGATCCAACAAGTTGAATTTTATTGTCCTATTAAACAGATTGATGAAGAGGAAGTTAAAGTGAAATTGACCTCTCTTTGGTTGGAAGGCACTGCTCTCATATGGTGGGAGAGAAAACTTAAGGACATAAGTAAGTGTGGTAATCTTCTTTCCTCATGGTCTGAATTTAAATCAACAATAAGGAAGCAATTTTATCCATTGGGTTATTTACATAAAGAAATGATGGAATGGGAAACTTTAAGATAAAGAAAAAGTCAAACTATACAAAGTTTCATGGAAGAATTTAGGAATAAATCTCTTGCATTAAATATTCCTTTATATTCTTATTAAACTTTAATGAAGTATATTGGTGCACTTCACAGTTATATTCGCCATACTTTACTATTGTTCAACCCCACCAGTCTTGACAAAGTTTGTGTGCAAGCCACTATCCTTGAGAATAGGGGAAAGCATGTTCAAGAAAATCCCACAAAGAAACCTTCCAAATTCCCACATAAGGAATTTAAAGGAAAGTTTCAAAGGAAGGACAAAAAGACTTCCACTGTAAAGAGGGAATAAGGAAATACGTCTTGCACTCATTGAAAGAAGAATGGTCACGATGATAAACATTGTTGGAAATTACATCCATAGAAAAGACTGAAATAGTTCGATGGAAAGGGGAAGAAAAATATCGTTGCTATAGTGAAACAAGATATTGGTTCTGATTCAGGAGATGAGGAAAATATCACAGTAGTTGGAGTACAAGGTAAAGGTTCCCTTCATGCTAGTTCAAATTCCAATAATGAATCT
>ML782798.1:496336-507901 GCA_009831015.1 Picea engelmannii
CAGGATAAGGTAAATAAAAATCAGTCCACATTAACCTTTCATTACTTATAAAATACGTAAACTTGTGATATCATCCATAATTTAATGTCTTACTTTGTTTTAATCAGGGGAGCAACACTATCAACGAAACCATTAGTAATGGATAACAGAACGTTTATAGTGAAACAAAGCCACAAGATCATGGTGCACACCAACAACCCCATCGCAGTGAGGTGCAGCCCCAAGATGTTCCAGTGACTGAGGCCCACGACGGTAAAATGACTATATATTAATTATATACTTAATAATTTTGTACTTATAAATTTTGACGTTTCAATGGTAGAGAATGTCATATTTGATCCTCCTCGACATGAAGATTAGGTGAATAGGTTGGAAACCATTCCAATGGTGCTGACTAGAGGACCATGTAAATAATTACATTTCAAAGTTTTTTTTTAATATTAATGAACTACTTCAATGATATTTAAAAATTGGCCATATAAATTTAATAATTTTTGTTTCTGTAGGTGATAGCCCCTCACAACATCATCCATGCTGTGGGTATGAGACCAGACATACTTGGCATGAAAGGAATAAAACAAAATCAGTTGTTGAAGAGCACCCAGTAAATGAAGACATGGAGATGGATGAATTACTTAAGACTTGGAAAGCACAAAAGAAGACTAAAAGAAATTCATGATGTGTAATAATTTTATAAGACAGTTAGATGTACATTATATAGTTGAACATCTAATGATGCATATAATGTGTTAGCGTCAGAAGTCACCCCCAGATTACAGCAAGAGAAGAGCCCAACACCCATCAGTTTATGTCACAATTTGTTTAATGGGGTTATCAATTGGAAGTTAACTCACAACGATCTGGTTCTAACTCTGAAACTAGGCCAAGCATGCATGGGCAAGTGAGGTCTTAGTTAACTTTAGACAATGACTTGTAGTAAGGGTGAATAGGGGGAAGACTTATATTAGAGAGATGCTAAATTCTATTGTAAACATCAGGTTCCTAAAATACAGTAGAATAAGACATCGAAATGCAAGATCTTCTTACATTCAAACGCAGAAAACCGGAGAAAACAATAATGCCACAATAAATCCTTCATCACAGCATAATTGTCATAATTCGTGGGAATCATTCGATCATGAACTCCCTAAGTATGATATGAAAACTAGATGAAATAAGAAAACTACCTTTCATTAAACAAGAAATCTTACATACAGATGCATAACCTAGGAAATACAAAAAATGACTCTATATACTCAGGAAAATTCACCTAATGGAGGCATGTTCAGCCATCACAGGTGTGGTGTCCCTTCAACCAAATTCGAACGGATAATCCCTATCAGACGCCACCTTAACTGCGCATGGCTCCTACGAGGGGAGTAGCTGAGCCATTAAGTGTCGAGCTAGCATGTGCAGACTTCCTACAGTTAGTTGAGAACTCGGCATGGCCTTTCTGGAAAATTGGGTACACAGGACCCTCTCGAGCAGACCACTCACCAGGCCCTCCATACTTCGCACTTAATGACCGAGGAGAGGTTTCAACTACTCCTGCTCACCTTCATTTACTCCAAGCAAAAACCAGGACTGAGGTTAGATCAAATGGCACTTTGAGGTCATGGTAATTCCTTATGTGAATCATACATGATGCCTTGGGCCCTTCCTGAATAACTCTTTTCTTTCCCATGTGACCACGGGCTGTGACCACGTGCTTATCCCCAAGGTGCCCTCGACATTCGCGAATGGGAAGCGGATAATCCTTGCTTCTTGAAATTGCGATGAGCGAAACGTCGAGGCGACTTAATCTGGCACCACGTGCCCCTCTAGATCTGACAGTTCTAAACGCACTTCGGTGATGGTCTGGGCCTAGGTCCTGGACACTCCCAGCACCCCGCGCATCAGGAATACAACGATGTTGGACCTTCCTTATCATAGCTGCGATGTGCGAAACGCTGAGACGACTCAATTGGGTGCCATGCATCTCTCTCAAATATGACAGTCCTAAATTTACCTGATGTTGTTGTGGGCCCCAGGCCCTGGAAGCTCTCCTCTCTTCACACATCGGGAATATGAGGGAGCTGCTTCTTGCACTTTGAAATTGCGATGGGCGAACAAGCGGGGAGCCTAATAGTGCGCCAGGTGTTCACTTTAGATGGACGACTGAGAATTCTCCTCAATATTGTGGGCCCGCCTTTGGGAGCTATCAACACTTTGGGGTTCGGGGATTTGAGATATATAATGAAATAAAACCTTCACCCCTTGAACTCGTGACTACCGAGAAGATGACGTGACCATATCTTGTGTCACACATCCTTTGGTATGATCGGCTACCATTCGTTCCTGCACAAAATATGGGCATTATCCATGCGCTATCCTCGGCGCAACTTCTCTATCTGTGATTTCCTATCAACCGTTGATCTACTCATATGGATGGATCTGGACCGTTGACACCACAATTTTTCCTACTCGCTTGATTTTAAGTCCGAAAAGGAATTCTTCTATGCACTGTGCTTGGGCGCTCCTCGTGCAACCTGTGAACATGGTTATCTTGATGCCGAAGACAAGTAATTTTGATAACATTAGGCTCCATGGGGGATAGAGTCATCCCTGTGATGATCTAAGGACTCATTTTGCAGTTCCAGTGCCTTTTTGTTGGGCTATGGAGTCATCTACTAAGCCGAAAAATACAAATATGAAATAAAAATAAACGAAGAGTCAAAAGAACAATATTTACAAATGAAGGAGCCACCGAAGGCTCAGACAAAACATTTCTTAAGAAAACGCCCATTTACTGGACTGTTGAAAACCTCTTCACCCTCCAAATCCTGCAACCTGTAAGTGTTATTTGAGAAAACTTCAGAGATTTTGAAGGGGCCGATCCACAGGGCTTCAAATTTTCTATGTTTGCCCTTATTCTTCTTAGGAGCATCCCATTTCAGCACTAGGTCTCCTGTCTGGAACAACCCCTTATTGGCCTTCTTATCAAAAACCTGCTTGATCCTTTGTTGATGATCCTAAATTTTGTCCCTTACCTTCTCTCTGGCCTGATGGACTTCTACCAGTTTATGAATCCTTCTGATCATATCATTGGGCTCTTCTTGATAATCCTAGAAGAATTTCGCTACGAGAATGGCCAACTGAGAAGGGAAGACAACTTCTTCTCCGTAGACTAACTGGAAAGGGGAGATGCCTATAGATCTCTTTGTGGTCACCCTATCAGCCCATAGAGAAAATTTCAGCTTCAAGTTCCAAGCCCTTTTGTTTTCCTCCAGTAATCTTTTAATGATCCTTATTAGGCTTTTGTTGGAGGATTTTGCTAAACCGTTTCCCTGTGGGTAATATGGGGTGGAGTGAATCAGTTTGATCTCGAACTGCTCACAGAACTTGGCTAATGGCTCAGACCTGAAAGTGGCTGCGTTATCAATGAAAATCTTACTTGGGCAGCCGAACATTGTGATGAGGTCCTCCAGGAACCCAATGATTACCTTGTGGGAAGCACTCCTGGTGGGGATGGCTTTGATCCACTTAGTAAAGAAATCTGTGGCAGTCAGGATCCATCTTTGCTACCCACTAGAAGCAGGGTGGATTTCTCCAATAAAATCCAGGCCCCATCGTTGGAAAGGTCCCGAAACAACTACAGGCTGTAAAGGTAGAGACTTGAGCTGCTGCTTTCCTAAAAATCTTTGGCATGTGATACAGGCTCTAACTCCTCTATGAACATCAGCGAACAAGGTAGGCCAGTAGTACCTAGCTCTAAGAATTTTGTGGGCTGTAGTCTTCCAGGAATGGTGCCCTCCACACTGGCTGTTGTGAAATTCGACCATGATCTTGTCGGCCTCTTGTGGGTCCATGCATTTTAAAATCACCCCCAGGGGGTCTTTCCAGTATAAAATTTGATCAATAAGGCAGTACTTGACTGCCCTGAGCTTTAGAGCTCTTGCTTTGTTTCTTTGCAGGCCATCTAGGGGCCGCAGCTCCTACAGAAAATATATGTCATCCTTATACCAAGGACATCAATCCAATGGGGTCTCTCTTTGAGGGTCTATTTCAGACAACTGACCCCACTGAATTCCTGAGCATTCATTCATGAAACTTACCCCCAAAGATTGGCAATTGGCTTCAGCCAACAACCTTGCTACGGCTTGACCTTTGATCAATTTGGTAGGCCTTATTTCCAAATCAAACTCCAGGATCTTGGCTATCCATTTACTTCTCCTCCCGTCTATGTCGGGCTATACCAGGATGTCCTTCACAGAGGTCGAAGGAACATAAGTGGTCACCTTTGAGTGAAAGACATAGACTCTGAAAGCCTTGAGAGCTTTCACTAAAGCATAGGCTTGTTTCTCCATAATTTTATACCTAACCTCTGCATCTCTTAATGCCTTGTTGAAGAAGGTGATGGGTTTCTCTCATCCTTCATCATTTTTCTGCAACAAGACCGCCGCTATTGTATCAAAAGAAGCGAAAGAGAAGATTAGGAAATTTTTGGAATAGTCAGGGCTCATTAGCACGGGTGCCTCAATCAATGCCCTCTTTATTTGGAAAAAAGATTCCCTGGGTTCAACGGTCCATTTCACTTCATTTCCCTTCCTGAGCATGGTTGTGATGTGTTTCACCAGCTCAGAAAAATTTGGGATGAATCTCCTCAGAAAATTAATCTTCCCCAAAAAGTCTTGAACTTCCTTCTTAGATCTGGGAAGTGACAGGGTCTGAATTGCCTCTACCCTTCTTGGATCAATCCTCACTCCTTCTGTTGATACTATATGGCCTAACAGCTTCCCTTCTTTCATAGCAAACAAATATTTCTTGGGATTTAGGGAAAGGCCAAACCTCCGACACTTCGAAAAAAAATTTCTCAGGTGACAATAGTGCTCTTTGTTAGACCTGGATAAGACTGTTATGTCATCCAGATAGATCACACCAAATTTATCTTTCTCCCCGATGAAGTCTATGTCCATGGCTCGCTGAAATGTCGCTCCTGCATTCATCAACCCAAAAGGAATTTTGGCATACATGAATGTACCCAAAGGAGTGGTGACGGTCATTTTTTCTCTGTCCTCAGGCATGACCGATATCTGATTATAGCCAGAAAAACCATCAATCATGGAAATCCTAGATGCACCGGTTACCCACTGCAATATGTGTTCCATGTTGGGTAGGGGATAATTGTCTTTCTTTGAGCTCTTGTTCAGGTTCCTGAAATCGACACAAAGCCTGATTTCTCCACTTTTCTTTCTTACCAGAACCAAATTGGCCACCCATTCGGAATATATCAAGGGGACGATGATCCGGGCCTCTAACAACTTCTTCACTTCTTTCTCCATGACAGGCAACAACATGGGATTTATCTGTCTTAGCTTCTGCCTAAATGGCTTAGCCTCTTCCTTCAGTGGGATCTTGTGTTCAATGATGGATGTATCATACATATTGAGGTCTTCGTAGGTCCATGCAAACACATCAGCAAACTCTCTCAGCAACTCAGTATATTCGGCTCTCTGTTCTCTGGTTAAACTCCCTGACAACTTGAAAAACTTAGGCTCCTTTGGTGTGCCAATGTTGCACTCGGCTGTGTCAGCATCTTCATCTACAACCCTACCTTTTACTGCCACATCATTCCCATCGAACAATCTTTCTAACAGGACTAGTCCCCTCGAAATGTGATTGCTAGGTAGCTGAATAATTTGGTGGTTAGCAATTTTATTTAAAAACACCTCAGGGTGAGGGTCACCTTCTGTGTCAGGATCCTCATCAATGTGCAACGTAGAGAATTCATCAATAGATTGGAGAAATCTTTCGATTTCCATATCATCTTCGAATACCTTCCAATGCTTGACATTGTCCGATATAGAGGGCCTATATTTTATTTCAACATCAGAGTTGACTATAGGCGGCAGAGGAACTTTGAGAAAACTGGCTGAGACAACTAAAGAATCATCCAAAACATTATCCTCCCTTGGAATAAAAGATATATTGAAGGCTGAGAAGAAATTGTCAATTAGGCCCCATGCTTCATTCCTATAATTTCTGAGTCAAGGGTGCTTAGCCTGATAAGCGCTTCTGATCTGTTGGACCACCAAATCTGCATCTCCGAACCCTGCTATCTCCTAAATTCCCATTTCCCTTCCAGCTCTTAATCCTAGAACAAGGGCTTCATACTCTGCCACATTGTTGGTGATTTCAAATTCTAATTTGTATGACAGAGATATGGTTTCTTGGGCAAGTGACACAAAAAACACCCCAGCACCAGCGCCTTTCCTGGAACAGGATCCATCAAAAAACATTTTCCAAATGGGGGTGATGGAAGGAGGAAGTTCACGAGGAGAGGTGGGCTACTTTCTGAGTTCAAAAGGAGGCTTGGGAGCATGAGTGATTTGTAGTAAACTGGAACCTAAATCAATGTCCAAGGCAAAAATGGGATGGTTGGTAGGATTGGCTTCATCACTGATTATATAGGCCAATTGGGCTTCCCTATATAGCCTCCTATGTTCTCCTCCGAACACTGGGATAGTAGCATATGTGAGGTCCATTTGCAAGGTTCCCCCCAGTCTTTTTATCCAAGATCTTGATAACAACATACCGAATTTGGGGGGGACATCAGCCACTACAATATCCATTACCACACTTTTAATGGGCAACTGGAACAAGGTCACGACCAGGTCTTTGATAACTCCCAGACACTGAACTTTCCTGGAGTCGAAGGAATAGAGGTCATGACAGGCTCGGGTGACTTCTAGCCCTAAATATTCCATGACAGTTTTTGGCATGAGGTTGTGAGAAGCCCCTTAATCCATCAAGCAATTGTGCAGTACCTTGTCATGTATGTTCAAGGAAGTGTAGAAGGGAGGGGATGAGTCATTCTTGTCTTCTACCATAGGACCTAAAATAACTACAGGTTTTCATCTTGCAAATTGATGGAGTCCATGTGAAGGCTTGAGACCTTAGACTATAAAATCTCAGAGAAGCGTTTATTGAACCCTTCATGTTTAATCAATTTGGTTAGGGGCACAGGGATTCTAATTTTTTGAATTTCATGCTCAAAATTAAAAGAAGATGTAAGCTTTGGGATTTCTCTTATTTCGGGGGCATGAATATGGACTATGGGAAGGATGGGTTGGTGTTTTTTACCTCTGTGACTATCCGCTACTTCATTGGAAAACCTCTTTGTTCTAGTGGACTGCTCAGGAACATCAGGTGTTACTGCCTTCTTCTGAGACCTCAGGTCATACCTGCCTTGGCAGCCACTAGTCTTGTTTTCCTTGCTCAGTTCATTTAGCTGACTGTTCATGAGAGACTCCTCGTATGCTGATTGTGTCAGATGAGGAAAAGGAGGAGTTTCTCCGAAGCAATGGATTTGAAGATCAAGCTTGCCTGTTTCCCCTTCTTCTTCCTCGGCCATAAAATTATTTTGGAAGGGGGCCTGAATCTTCCAGTCTTCTCTGTCTCTTCCCCTCTCCCTTTGCACGGTCAAAGAAGTGGTATTGTTTGGCCTCCTGAAACCTCCTCTATTTTTGGTCCTCTGAGAGACCTTATATTCTTGTCTCCCTTCCACCTTCATTCACTCCATCTCTATAGACAGAGACTTCACCAATTTGGTAAGTTCATCCATTTGAGGGTGGGGCACCGATGGGCTAGAAGTTGAGGCTTCGGATCTTGCCGTTCTTCTATCTACGTCGGCCATGTTTCTCAGTCTATCAGCTGCTAATACATTGGATTCCACTTCTATGGCCGCATCTTGCATTTGAGCTAAGGAGGTGGCTCTCCTTTCTCTCAATAACAAACATAAATCGGGACCAAACGCACTAGCATAAGAAATCTTGGCTGAGGCTTATGCAGGCTTTATTTTGCCAGGGATTTTATTATACATCTTATTGAATCTTTTGGAGAAGTTGGAGATGGACTCTCCTTCCATTTTCTTCAAAGAACCGAACTCTTTCATGTAATACATGAAATCCTTTCTATCGCCCCACTGCCTTAGGAAAACACCATCCAAGGCTTCGATCCCCACGATAGATCTAGGGGCCAATCCGCTAAACCATTTCCTCACCTCGCCATCTAGGATCTGGATGAAGACTCTCATCCAGAAATCTTCATTTTCAATGTTGAGGTTCTCTGCATAACTGTAGAAAGCAGCTAGGTGCTCTTCTGCATTTATGTCCCCTTCCCCAGTGAACTTGGGCATGTATTTCAAGTAATCTCCAGTAGAGAGAGGATTCATATGATGGGGTAGAACTAAGGGGGCATATCTGGCAGTGACTATGGAATCCATTCTATTCAGAGGGGGATTAGCACCAGCCATAGGAATATTAGGTGGAGGAGAACTTGGAGGAGAAGGAGTTTGGGAAGGGGCTACTGGGAATGAGTCTCGAAGTGGAGTGGGAAACAAGAGGGTATTTAAGGAGAAGGATAAAGAGCTCAAGTCAGCAGGTGCTCCTCTTTGTGCATGAGTGGGGAAATCTTTTGTAGTCTTGAGTCTACGCCAAGGTGCAACTTCAGAGGAGAGGGGAGTGACAAGGATTTCTCCCTCCAATCCCAGACCAGGAGGGGAAAACTAAGCAGGAACACTCCCGAAATTTAGGAAACGGGAAACCTCTGAAGGAGGTCTATTAAGAAACTGAGGAGGATAAAATGGAGTTCTTATAGAAGGAGATGGTGGATTACTTGTTTTGACGGTGGAAGCTTCTTCTTTAGGGGACTTTCCTTTCTTGAGAACCACCTCTGGATCAGTTTCAGGTGTAGCTAGAGGCAGTTGTGGATGAGACCGCGTGTGTCTACCTCTGAAAGCCACAATTAATAGAGAAAGTTCTCCCCAACGGATTCATCACAATGGAGTCGCTAGGTGCACAGTAGCAATCTTCAAAGGCTCTAATACCCAATGCACCTTTGGAATCAGAGGTTCAATGTCGTTCAATCTCAGGGAAAATTTTCAACTTCGTCCCCGACAACGGTGCCAGAAATGTTAGCATCAGAAGTCACCCCTGGATTGCAGCAGGAGCAGATCCCAACACCCATCAAATTATGTCACGGTTTGTTTAATATGGTTATCAAATGGAATTTAACTCTCAACGATGTGGTTCTAACTCCAAAACTAGGCCAAGCATGCATGGGCAGGTGAGGTCTTAGATAACTTCAGATAGTGAGTTGCAGTAAGGGTGAATAGGGGGAAGACTTATATCAGAGAGATGCTAAAGTCTGTCGTAAACATTAGGTTCCTAACAGATAGTAGAAGAAGACATCTAAATGCAAGATCTTCTTACATTCAAATGCAGAAAACTGGAGAAAACAATAATGCCACAATAAATCCTTCATCACATTATAATTGTCATAATTTGTGCGAATCAGTCAATCACGAACTCCCTTAGTATGAGATGAAAACTAGATGAAATAAGGAAAGTGCCTTTCATTAAACAAGAAATCTTACATACAGATGCATAACTCAGGAACTAGGGTGTTTGCTAAAACTTCACAACCGAGAGCTTCGCTCTACCATCGTTACTTACCAGATACAAAAACTGATTCTATATACTCAGGAAAATTCACCTAACGGAGGCATGTTCATCCATCAAAGGCGTGGTGTCCCTTCAGCCGAATTCAGATGGATAATCCCTGTCAGATGCTAGATTAATTGCACATGGCTCCTGTGAGGGGAGTAGCTGAGCCATTAAGTGTCGAGCTAGCATGTGCAGACTTCCTCCAGTTAGTTGAGAACTCGGCATGGCCTTTCTAGAAAATTGGGTACACAGGACCCTCTCGAGCAAACCGCTCGCCAGGCCCTCCATACTTCGCACTTAATGACCTAGGAGAGGTTTCAACTACTCCTCCTCACCTTTATTTACTCCAAGCGAAAACCAGGACCGAGGTCAGATCAAATGGCACCTGGAGGTCACGGTAATTCCTTCTGTGAATCATACACGACGCCTCTGGCCCTTCCTGAACAACTCTTTTCTTTCCCAAGTGACCATGAGCTGTGACCACGTGTTTATCCCTAAGGCACCCTCGGAGTTCGTGAATGGGAAGGGGATAATCCTTTCTTCTTGAAATCACGATGAGTGAAACGTCTAGGCGGCTTAATCTGGCGCCACGCGCCCCTCTAGATCTAACGGTTCTTAACACACTTCGGTGATGGTGTGGGCCCAGGTCCTGGACACTCCCGACACCTCGTGCATCGAGAATACGATGATGTTGGACCTTTCTTATCATAGCTACGATGTGAGAAACACTGAGATGACTCAATTGGGCACCATGAATCTCTCTCAAATATGACGGTCCTAAATTTACCCGATGTTGCTGTGGGCCCCAGGCCCTGGAAGCTATCGTCTCTTCGCGCATCAAGAATATGAGGGAGCTGCTTCTTGCGCTTCGAAATCGCGATGGGAGAACAGGCGGGGATCCAAATAGCGCACCAGGTGTCCACTTCAGATGGACGGCTAAGAATGCTCCTCGATATTATGGGCCCACCTTTGGGCGCTATCGGCACTTTGGGGTTCGGGGCTTTGAGATATATAATGACATAAAACCTTCACCCCTTGAACTCTTGACTGCCAAGAAGCCGATGTGACTAGATCTTGTGCCATGTGTCCTTTGGGATGATCGGTTTCCATCCATTCCTGCACAAAATATGGGCATTATCCATGCGCTATCCTCGACGCGACTTCGCTATCTACAATTTCCTGTCAACCGTTGATCTTCTCATATGGATGGATCCGGACCGTTGACACCACAATTTTGCCCGCTCGCTTGATTTTAAGTCCAAAAAGGACTTCTTCTATGCACTGCGCTTGGGCGCTCCTCATGCAACCTGCGGACCTGGTTATCCCAATGCTGAAGACAAGTACTGTTTCTAACATAATGCATTGACATTATGGTTACTTTTTCATTTGATAATATACACAAGGCTATTTCTATGGCTCGTATATATCTGTTAATGTAATTTTGTTATACACTTAATGATAATTTCAGCTTCTCTTATAAGACTTGGTATATATTGATTCAATACTCCTGGGTTCTATTAGTTCTATTGGACTTGACAAACAATTTTTTCATCAATTTGTGGCTCCATGGATATCATCCTAGCGATTTGAAGGCATTGGTAAATGTGAAATTTAAGAGATTGAATTGTTGAAGCTTGGATTTAAATTTTACATGCTTGTTTGTTTGTGGGTTTCAAAAGTTCCAAACTTGTATCTCTTTGTCTTTTAATAATGTCAATCTATTTGTATTTTAAGATATAACGTGAGAATCCAAGCATGACTTGGTGCCTTGTGCTTGGGCTATGGAGTCTAGGCAACAAATAGAACTTGAATATGCAATATGCAACTTCCAAAATCTTGTAACATGATATATGAAACATTGAAAGTCTTGTGACATGTGAAATGTGGCAAGCATCTTTTCCAAGCAATTTGTAAACTTTAAACTTGGTGCAACATGAAAAAATAATTTTTTGGGAAGATGCAATAATAAGTTTTAAGGATTAAACATGAGGGGTTGGAAATGGCCATGTCAAACATTTTATAATATGTTTTCAGAGCATTACCCTTCTTTTCATTGTGTCTTTTCATTGTGTCTCACATG
>ML782798.1:517845-545449 GCA_009831015.1 Picea engelmannii
ATCACTTCTTTTGAGTTATGCTTTACTTTCATTAGTTGAAAGTTAAAAATATTACTTGATCGTCATGGCGAAGTTTTGCAGATTGATCCAACGATGGACACCACATTCCAAACATGGAAAGGATTTGTGGTTAATGAGGGAATGTCCAAGAAATCAAACATCCCATAACTCAAAGATATGATCGTTGATTTACTTACACTTCATGATGAAAATTGTGAAGGTTTTAGAGGTTTAGATGCATCTGAAGATATCAAACAATTCATAATCATTTGATTTTATCGTTATAATATGTTTTATCATAATCATTTGATTCGATCGTTATAATATGTTTTGGGGTTTATCTTTCTTAGAGGTTAACGATGTTGAGGATGGCTGAAAGATCGGTGGTTGAAAGAGATTGGATATGATATTTCAAGTTTATGTTGTATATGATATGATATTTCAATGGATAAACATAAAAATATGATGGTTGATATTTGTTTCCGAAATATTCAATGGATAAACATAAAAAAATATGATGGTTGATATTTGTTTCAGAAGTCTAAGAGATGCATTAGCTATAATTCTTTCTCACAACCAGAATGATCTAATGGTATACGCACATTTGATTTAATGATCACAGATTCCTTTCAAGACATGAATAAATACTGGCCTAGAGTAAAATATTTGATCTTGATCTTTTTTACATTCGGATAAAAAATAAAAGAAACTTCTTTGAAAAACAAAAAATGATCGCAGATTTGATTTAATGATCACAGATTCCTTTCAAGACATGAATAACTCAATTTTTAAGCAAAAATGAACTATGAGCTGATAGCTAGGTTAATCCCAATTAAAAACATTGTAGCAAATGATTGGGACCACATAAAGGCTCTTTAAAGATCCATTGTTTTAAGTTATTTGTTTTGTTTTCATTTATTGCCCTCTTTTCTTCATTAATTCTTTGCAATTTTAAAGGGTGTGGAACAAGTAAACTATAGAAATGGTGTCTAGAGGATTCATCCAATCCATAGGAGATGTATAGATATCAGTAAGAAAGATTAATCAACTTAAAAATGAAAGGATTATAAATAAATTTAATATTATAAGAGTTAAGGATTTGGAGAATGAGATGACAACTCTCTCCAATCCAGCTAAGAGAAGAGAAAACATAAAATGTGTAGTGGAAAGAAAGGAGTTTCAAAGGACATGGAAATAAATATTCTAATGTTAAAGCTCAAGAAGTGAATTAATAGAATATAAATAATTGATTTATTCTTATAAAGAAAAAGACTTGTGATGCAGGAGCATCTACGACTTCATCAAGAGAGCTAGCGCGTGGAGGAAAGAACATACAGTTGGACAACGCCAGCACATACATTTTTGAATTGCTTTGGAGATTGTTGCGCTGCCATTTGAATGCTTTCATTCATATGAAGCGCCTTTGTATTGTAAAGTAGATAAGAAGGCATTTAATAGTTTTAATGTTGTTAGATAGGAATTAACTGTAGATTAGACAGTTTTGGCTCTCAAGAGGGAAAACGGAATATAGGCACCCTTCATTGTATTGTTGTATATGCATTCTGGATTATTACTCTCATTCATACAGAGGAGAGAGCAGAGCAGAGAGTTTGAGAAGAAACCCCATGTACAGACATTGAATTAATAGGAAAGCTTTGATTCAATCTCATGGATGTGTTTGATCTCTGTGTGTTGTTGATATTATGCTTTTGCATACTTGCTTCTTTTTATGCGTATCTTCTATATGCTGCGTATGTGATTGCATATCAGGTTCGAAACCTGAGAGAATGAGGGAATGAGTTTCAATTGTTTCTCTGCTTAAGCTAGGAGATTCCTGCATAGAGTGTAGTTGAATTCCTCCGCATAGAGTGCGTTGAGGAGGCTAGGCAGTTGAACTTTTGTTCTCTTTTGCCCAGAGTCGTGTTGGGTTATTCGAACCGTGCAGGTGAAGTGCAGGTCGGATTGAAGCCTCAGTAGTAAGTCTGAGAGAAGAAAGGCCGGGTTGCTGTGACTGTGAAAGTGCAGAACCTGAAAGACTTCAAGTACTGTTGAGAGTAGTTGGAGGTTAAGCGCAAGGGGTGTGCGCAAACACTCTGGAGGGGTCGGAGTTGGTAAAATCTCAAGAGGGATAATCCCTTGCTTCAGTCGCACAGGATGAAGCTGGTGAAGCGGAGAGCTCTTCAGAGGAAGAGAATCGACGACTTGAATTTGTTGTGAAGAGTCGCGAAATCTCGCAGACCGTCAGATCGTGGAGAAGTTGCGAGAGGGTTGACTCGCAGGTGCACGAGAGAATCTGTTTGCCATCGAACATCGGCACATCGGGGTTGGTGAGTGCAAGAGTTGCATGCACGTCGAAATCGCGAGTGGCGATTTCCTGATTTAATCGGAGCCGTCGATCATCCGAGTGACAGGTGGCACAAGATCCCAAGGAGTCGGGACTCGACACTTCGGCGTTCTCGAAGTCTAAGGGAACATGGAGAAACAACGAAGCCCCGAGTTGCGATGGGTCCCACCGAGACGGAGTGGAGGACAGCACGTGGCATCACACATCGGCGTTCGGGGTTTTGAAAGGTGAGTAAATCGCTACCTTTCATCTACCGATTTCTCGATAGGGAAATCCCCGATATACAGGAGGCGTTGACTGTTGACATCGGGGATCAGGATTCGGAGTTTTATATTGCACGGGAGTGCGCATAAGGTTCACGAGTTCGCGAAACCCGATTTCCCAAAGTAACTGAACGGGAGATCAACAGAGAGTCCTGTGGGAAAAAGACTCCCAAGGGAGTTCGAAGAGTGTTAACTCTTCGGGCCATGTTATTGAAGGTCCTGGTGAGAGCGACCGTGCCGCTGAGCGCAGGAGGGTTGCGTCAGAGTGGTATCAGAGCCCGAATATCTTGTCTGTATATTTTAGGCAAGAGGAGTGAAGGAGAAAAGGAAAGCACTCTGATACTCACGACTTGCGTCAGAGTGGTATCAGAGCCCTGGTTGTGGAGTTCTCTTTGTTCGGGTAGTAGAGAGAAGCAGAGACAAAATGTCGCCCAGGAGAGAAAGGCAGTCACCTGATCGTGAGGACAGGGATGCCCAAAGAAGGGGTAGGCCAGCAGGTAACCCAAAGATGGAACATCAAATACGAGATCTCAGGGCGAGACTCGAAGAGATGGAGACCACCCAGAGGCGTGGAGCTGGTACAACAGAGGTCAGTGATCCCGAGATTGAAGAGGAAGATGGACACGACACCGAGGAGGTCTCAGCAGAAGATGCTTCAACCGAGCGGTTGATCAGAGCTATTACGAGGATGAGCTCGAAGACAAAGATGGACATTCCTGTCTATGAGGGAAGTCTAAATGCAGAAGAGTTGCTGGATTGGATCCGAGCACTCGACACCTACTTCGATTACGAAGACATCGAAGAGGACAAGAAAGTAAGATATGCCGTCACGAAGTTGAAGGGACATGCAGCCTTATGGTGGGACGAGCTGTAAGAAGACAGACATTCAAAAGGCAAACAGAAGATCAAAAGCTGGGATCGGATGATCGCCAAGATGAAGGCGAAGTTTATTCCAAGGGATTACCAGATCACTATGTTCAGGCGCATGCAGAACCTGAGACAGAAGATGATGATGGTGAAGGAGTACACCGAGGAATTTTATAGGCTCAACATTCGAGCTGGTCATCGGGAAAGTGATGACGAAAAGGTGGCAAGATACCTGAACGGTCTCAGGTATGACATTCAGGACGAGTTGAGCATGGTTACCATATGAACAATCGAGGATGCATACCAGATGGCTTAGAAAGCCGAAGAAAAGCTGAACCGTAAGCAGGGATAGCGAGGGCGAGGCAGAAGCCAACCTAGAGGCAAAGCTATTGCCCAAGAGAAAACTCAGAAGCTTAAGGAGGATTGGCAAAGACCTCAGGGAAAAGCTGAAAGAGGTGGAACCTCACAGCAGAGGCAACAAATTGCTGAGTCGAGGAGACAGCAAACAGATCAGCAAGGAGGCTACGCTGATGCCAACACATTTCCTCGTACCCGAGGTAGAGGAAGAGGCCCAGGAGGAATTATCACATGTTTCACGTGTGGTAAAGACGGTCATAAAGCCGTGGACTGTCCAGACAGGAGGATGGACAGAGGAAAAGCTCACGTCGCTAAGGCACAGAGGCGTGACGTGGAGGATGAAGACACTAGAAGTGGGAAGTCACTGACAGTGCATAAGGTCCTTTTGAAACCGGAGAAAGAGGTGGACACAGCTCAGAGATGTCGACTGTTCCGGACGACTTGCAAGACCAAGGGCTGGAAATGCAAGGTCATAGTGGACAGTGGGAGCACCGATAATCTCGTTTCAACCGAGATGGTGGAGAAGCTAGTGCTAAAAACAAACAAACACCTGAGTCCATATAAAGTGACATGGCTGCAAAAAGGACACCAGGTATGTGCTACAAAGCAATGCTTGGTCAATTTTAAAATGGGTGAATATAGGGATGAAATTCTCTGTGATGTCATTCCCATGGATGTCTGTCATGTATTATTGGGAAGACAATGGCAGTTTGAGAGAAATGTTGTTCATGATGGGAGAATGAACACAGACACCTTGGAGAAGGATGGGAAAACACACACGTTTCTGCCGATGAAGGATAAGGAAGTCAAGCCAGAAGTTAGTAGCACGATACTTCTCATGAGTGGGAAAGAACTTCTCACAGAGCTGGAGAAGAATGAAGATCCACAGTTCTTTGTAGTCAGGAAGCCGAGAATTGTCCTGACAAGCACAAGAGTGGACGACTTGCCAGAGGAGATTCAGGAACTGCTGGGAGAGTTCGCTGATATCATCGTGGACGAACTACCTCGTTCGTTGCCACCGATGCGGAGTGTGAGTCACCACATTGACCTCATACCCGGAGCAAGTTTACCAAATAAGGCAGCGTACAGGTTGACACCTCAGGAGAATGAGGAAGCCAAAAGGCAGGTATAGGATCTGCAGGACAAGGGATTAGTGAGGGAGAGTCTGAGTCCATTTGCTGTTCCGACAGTACTAAGTCCAAAGAAGGATGGAGGCTGGAGGATGTGTACAGACTCCAGGCCGATTAATAAAATCACCATCAGGTACAGGTTTCCACTGCCGAGAATGGGCGACTTGATGGATTGCCTGAGCGGGGCAAATTATTTTTCAAAGATTGACCTCAAGAGCGGATACCATCAGATCCGGATGCGAGAGGGAGATGAGTGGAAAACAACATTCAAAACAAACGAGGGTTTGTACGAATGGTTGGTCATGCCATTTGGGTTGACGAATGCACCCAACACATTTATGAGGCTGATGAGTGAAGTCCTGCGGGAATTCATTGGTAAATTTCTGGTCGTGTACCTGGACGACATACTGATTTTCAGCAAGACCAAGGTTGAACACTTGAGGCATATGGCCATTGTGATGAGAAGGCTACATCAGGAAAAGCTGCTGATCAATTTGAAGAAGTGTTCCTTCATGCAGATAGAACTCATTTATTTGGGTTTTGTAATTTCAGTGAATGAATTGAAGATGGATCCTGAGAAGGTTGAAGTAATCAGGAATTGGCCATCGCCGAGAAATGTTTTTGAGGTAAGGAGCTTTCATGGTTTGGCAAGCTTCTACAGGAATTTCATTTGAAACTTTAGTGGAATCAGTGCCGCAGTGATGGACACTGTGAAAAAGTGGCATAAAGTTTTTAATTGGACAACCGAGGCTGAGAAGAGCTTCAATCTGTTGAAGCGGAAGATAACTGAGCAACCAGTGTTAGTGTTGCCAGATTTCCAGAAGACCTTCCAAGTGAAGTGTGATGCTAGTGGGTACGCTGTTGGAGGGGTTTTGAGTCAGGATGACAGACCTGTTGCATATTACAGTGAGAAGTTGGATGATGCAAAGATGAAATACTCCATGTATGATAAGGAGTTCTATGCCATCATACAGGCATTGAAAAAATGGAGGCATTATTTGATACCCAAGGAATTCGTTTTGTACAGCGACAATCACGCATTGCAGTTTGTAAGTCAATAGGAGAAGTTGAACCAGAAGCATGCGAAGTGGGTAGAGTACATGCAAAATTTCACATTCGTGATCAAGCAAATTTCAGGGACTGCGAACAAGGTAGCTGATGCCTTGAGCAGGAAGTGCTTGTTGCTGCAGGAATTCAGGGTCAAAACCTTGGGTTTTGAAAATTTAAAAGATATGTATGCAGTTGACGCAGACTTTGGTGAGGCATACGAGGCAGCCGAGAACCCAGTTCTCAGGGATAGGAGCCCGTGGATTGACTACCTGATCCAGGATGGATTGTTGTTTCGGGGCAATCAATTGTGCATTCCAGATTTCTCTATGAGAGAGAATTTGGTGAAAGAAAAGCACAGTGGAGGCTTAGCAGGTCATTTTGGACATGACAAAACATTCCCCAAGTTGAGCGAATCATATTTTTGGCCGGGCATGCACGCAGATGTTAAACGGTTTGTTGACAGGTGTCGGATATGTCAACATGCAAAAGGCCGAAAGCAGAACACAGGGTTCTATCAACCGTTGCCCATACCAGAGAGGCCATGGGAAGACATTAGCATGGATTTTGTGTTAGGTTTACCGAGAACACAGCGAGGAGTTGATTCCATTTTTGTAGTGGTGGACAGATTCTCGAAGATGGCACATTTCATCCCGTGTCATAAGACCAGCGATGCAACACACATCGCCAACTTGTTTTTCAAAGAGATCGTGCAATTGCATGGATTGCCGAGAAGCATAGTCTCGGACAGGGATACCAAGTTCATAGGTCATTTTTGGAGTACGCTATGGAAGAAGCTAGGGACTGACTTGGCATTCAACTCTTCTTACCATCCGCAGAGAGATGGGCAAACCGAAGTGGTCAACAGAAGCTTGGGGGATCTGTTGAGAAGCCTAGTGACTGAGCATCACAGCAGTTGGGATCAGATCCTACCACAGGCAGAATTTGTGTACAACGATTCGGTGAATCGGAGTACAGGTAAGAGCCCATTTCATATTTTGTATGTGACACAACCAAGAGGAGTTTCTGATCTCAGGGAGTCAGAATAGGCTGAAACTAGCAGCGCGAGGGCTGAAGAATTCGCAGAGGTAATGCAAGAACTTCACACGCAGGTGAAGCAGCGATTGCAGAAGGTGAATCAGGAATATAAGCGCAGAGCCGATCAGAGGAAGAGACAGCTTCAGTTTGAGGTTGGAGACATGGTTCTGGCGCACTTGAGAAAAGAAAGGTTCCCAAGGGGAACATACAATAAGCTCAAGATGAAGAAGATCGGACCATGCAAAGTCCTGAAGAAATTCGGGGAGAATGCATATGAGCTTGAGTTACTAGAGGGCATCGGGATATCTCTGATTTTCAACATTTCGGATTTATACCCATATAAGGCCAAGGATGCAGGAGCTGGGAGTGTCAAGGAACCAGTAATCTAGTGGCAGAAGCAATTGCCAGTTGCACAGAAGCCTCAGATGGAGTGCATACTGGACAAGAGAGTAGGCAAGAAGACCAGGAGGAAGCAATATTTTGAGTACCAGGTGAAATGGAAGAACCACCCAGTGGAGGATGCTAGCTGGGAGACAGAAGCAGTTATACAGAAGCACGGGCATAGTGTGTGGGAGCAAATGGACAGGAGCCCATGAAATATTTTGAGCCGAGGAGTATGATGCAGGAGCATATACGACTTCATCAAGTGAGCCAGCGCATGGAGGAAAGAACATATGGCTGGACAACGCCAGCACATACATTTTTGAATTTCTTTGGAGATTGTTGCGCCACCATTTGAATGCTTTCATTCATATGAAGCGCCTTTGTATTGTAAAGTAGATAAGAAGGCATTTAATAGTTTTAATGCTATTAGATAGGAATTAACTGTAGATTAGACAGTTTTGGCTCTCGAGAGGGAAAACAGAATATAGGCACCCTCTGTTGTATTGTTGTATATGCATTCTGGATTATTACTCTCATTCATACAGAGGAGAGAGCAGAGCAGAGAGTTTGGGAAGAAACGCCATGTACAGACATTGAATTAATAGGAAAGCTTTGATTCAATCTCATGGATGTGTTTGATCTCTGTGTGCTGTTGATATTATGCTTTTGCATACTTGCTTCTTTTTATGCGTATCTTCTGTATGTTGCGTATGTGATTGCATATCAGGTTCGAAACCTGAGAGAATGAGGGAATGAGTTTCAATTGTTTCTCTGCTTAAGCCAGGAGATTCCTGCATAGAGTGTAGTTGAATTCCTCTACATAGAGTGCGTTGAGGAGGCTAAGCAGTTGAAATTTTGTTCTCTTTTGCCCAGAGTCGTGTTGGGTTATTCGAACTGTGTAGGTGAAGTGCAGGTCGGATTGAAGCCTCAGTAGTAAGTCTGAGAGAAGAAAGGCCGGGTTGCTGTGACTGTGAAAGCGCAGAACCTGAAAGACTTCAAGTACTGTTGAGAGTAGTTGGAGGTTAAGCGCAAGGGGTGTGCACAAACACTCTGGAGGGGTTGGAGTTGGTAAAAGCTCAGGAGGGATAATCCCTTGCTTTAGTCGCACAGGATGAAGCTGGTGAAGCGGAGAGCTCTTCAGAGGAAGAGAATCGACGACTTGAATTTGTTGTGAAGAGTCGCGAAATCCCGCAGACCATCAGATCGCGGAGAAGTTGCGAGAGGGTTGACTCGCAGGTGCACGAGAGAATCCGTTTTCCATCGAACATCGGCACATCGGGGTTGGTGAGTGCAAGAGTTGCATGCACGTCGAAATCGCGAGTGGCGATTTCCCAATTTAATCGGAGCCGTCGATCATCGGAGTGAAAGGTGGCATGAGATCCCGAGGAGTCGGGACTCGGCACTTCGACGTTCTCGAAGTCAAAGGGAACACGGAGAAACAACGAAGCCTCGAGTTGCGACGGGTCCCACCGAGACGGAGTGGAGGACATCACGTGGCATCACACATCGGCGTTCGGGGTTTTGAAAGGTGAGTAAATCGCTACCTTTCATGTACCGATTTCCCGATAGGGAAATCCCCCATATACAGGAGGCGTTGATCGTTGACATCGAGGATCGGGATTCGGAGTTTTATATTGCACGGGAGTGCACATAAGGTTCGCGAGTTCGCGAAACCCGATTTCCTGAAGTAACTGAACGGGAGATCAACAGAGAGTCCCGTGGGAAAAAGACTCCCGAGGGAGTTCGA
Organism: Picea engelmannii; assembly: GCA_009831015.1. Taxonomy (NCBI): domain Eukaryota; kingdom Viridiplantae; phylum Streptophyta; class Pinopsida; order Pinales; family Pinaceae; genus Picea; species Picea engelmannii. The sequence goes on from ML782798.1 coordinate 527,023, forward strand.
AGAGTGTTAACTCTTCGGGCCGTGTTATTGAAGGCCTTGGTGAGAGCGACCGTGCCGCTGAGCGCAAGAGTGTTGCGTCAGAGTGGTATCAGAGCCCGAATATCTTGTCTGTATATTTCAGGCAAGAGGAGTGAAGGAGAAAAGGAAAGAACTCTGATACTCATGACTTGCGTCAGAGTGGTATCAGAGCCCTGGTTGTGGAGTTCTCTTTCTTCAGGTAGCAGAGAGAAGCAGAGACAAAATGCCGCCCAGAAGAGAAAGGCAGTCACCTGATCGTGAGGACAGGGATGCCCGAAGAAGGGGTAGACCAGCAGGAAACCCAAAGATGGAACGTCAAATACGAGATCTCAGGGCGAGACTCGAAGAGATGGAGACAACCCAGAGGCGTGGAGCTGGTACAACAGAGGTCAGCGATCCCGAGATTGAAGAGGAAGATGGACACGACGCCGAGGAGGTCTCAGCAGAAGATGCTTCAACCGAGCGGTTGATCAGAGCTATTTCGAGGATGAGCTCGAAGACAAAGATGGACATTCCCGTCTATGAGGGAAGTCTAAATGCAGAAGAGTTGCTGGATTGGATCTGAGCACTCGACACCTACTTCTATTACGAAGACATCGAAGAGGACAAGAAAGTAAGACTTGTCATCACGAAGTTGAAGGGACATGCAGCCTTATGGTGGGACGAGCTGCAAGAAGACAGGCATTCAAAAGGCAAACAGAAGATCAAAAGCTGGGATCGGATGATCGCCAAGATGAAGGCGAAGTTTATTCCAAGGGATTACCAGATCACTCTGTTCAGGCGCATGCAAAACCTGAGACAGAAGATGATGACGGTGAAGGAGTACACCGAGGAATTTTATAGGCTCAACATTCGAGCTGGTCATCAGGAAAGTGATGACGAAAAGGTGGCAAGATACCTGAACGGTCTCAGGTATGACATTCAGGACGAGTTGAGCATGGTTACCATACGAACAGTCGAGGATGCGTACCAGATGGCTTTGAAAGCCGAAGAAAAGCTGAAATGCAAGCAGGGACAACAAGGGCGAGGCAGAAGCCAGCCTAGAGGCAAAGTTGTTGCCCAAGAGAAAACTCAGAAGCGCAAGGAGGATTGGAAAAGACCTCAGGGAAAAGCTGAAAGAGGTGGAACCTCACAGCAGAGGCAGCAAATTGTTGAGCCGAGGAGACAGCAAACAGATCAGCAAGGAGGCTACGCTGATGCCAACACATTTCCTCATACTTGAGGTAGAGGAAGAGGCCGAGGAGGAATTATCACATGTTTCACGTGTGGTAAAGACGGTCATAAAGCCGTGGACTGTCTAGATAGGAGGATGGACAGAGGAAAAGCTCACGTCGCTGAGGCGCAGAGGCGCGACGTGGAGGATGAAGACACTAGAAGTGGGAAGTCACTGACAGTGCATAAGGTCCTTTTGAAACCGGAGAAAGAGGTGGACACAGCTCAGAGATGCCGACTGTTCTGGACGACTTGCAAGACCAAGGGCTGGAAATGCAAGGTCATAGTGGACAATAGGAGCACCGATAATCTCATTTCAACCGAGATGGTGGAGAAGCTGGAGCTGAAAACGAACAAACACCCGAGTCCATATAAATTGACATGGCTGCAAAAAGGACACCAGGTATGTGTTACAAAGCAATGCTTGGTCAATTTTAAAATGGGTGAATATAGGGATGAAATTCTGTGTGATGTCATTCCCATGGATGTCTGTCATGTATTATTGGGAAGACCATGGCAGTTTGATAGAAATGTTGTTCATGATGGGAGAATGAACACATACACCTTGGAGAAGGATGGGAAAACACACACGTTGCTACCGATGAAGGATAAGGAAGTAAATCCAGAATTTAGCAGCACGATACTTCTCATGAGTGGGAAAGAACTTCTCACAGAGCTGGAGAAGAATGAAGATCCACAGTTCTTTGTAGTCAGGAAGCCGAGAATTGTCCTGACAAGCACAAGAGTGGACGACTTGCCAGAGGATATTCAGGAACTACCGGGAGAGTTCGCTGATATCATCGTGGATGAACTACCTCGTTTGTTACCACCGATGCGGAGTGTGAGTCACCACATTGACCTCATACCCAGAGCAAGTTTGCCAAATAAGGCAGCGTACAGGTTGACACCTCAGGAGAATGAGGAAGTCAAAAGGCAGGTACAGGATCTGCAGGACAAGGGATTAGTCAGGGAGAGTCTGAGTCCATGTGTTGTTCCGACAGTACTAAGTCCAAAGAAGGATGGAGGTTGGAGGATGTGTACAGACTCCAGGGTGATTAATAAAATCACCATCAGGTACAGGTTTCCACTGTCGAGAATGGACGACTTGATGGATTTCCTGAGCGGGGAAAATTATTTTTCAAAGATTGACCTCAAGAGCGGATACCATCAGATCCGGATGCGAGAGGGAGATGAGTGGAAAACAACATTCAAAACAAACGAGGGTTTGTACGAATGGCTGGTCATGCCATTTGGGTTGATGAATGCACCCAACACATTTATGAGGCTGATGAATGAAGTCCTGCGGGAATTCATTGGTAAATTTGTGGTCGTGTACCTGGACGACATACTGATTTTCAGCAAGACCAAGGCTGAACACTTGAGGCATATGGCCATTGTGATGAGAAGGCTACAGCAGGAGAAGCTGCTGATCAATTTGAAGAAGTGTTCCTTCATGCAGACATAACTCATTTATTTGGGTTTTGTAATTTCAGCGAATGAATTGAAGATGGATCCTGAGAAGGTTGAAGTAATCAAGAATTGGCCATCGCTGAGAAATGTTTTTGAGGTAAGGAGCTTTCACAGTTTGGCAAGCTTCTACAGGAAGTTCATTCGAAACTTCAGTGGAATCAGTGCCGCAATGATGGACACTGTGAAAAAGCGGCATAAAGTTTTTAATTGGACAGCCGAGGCTGAGAAGAGCTTCAATCTGTTGAAGCGGAAGATAACTCAGCAACCAGTGTTAGTGTTGCCAGATTTCCAGAAGACCTTCCAAGTGAAGTGTGATGCTAGTGGGTACGTTGTTGGAGGGGTTTTGAGTCAGGATGATAGACCTGTTGCATATTACAGCGAGAAGCTAGATGATGCAAAGCTGAAATACTCCACGTATGATAAGGAGTTCTATGCCATCATACAGGCATTGAAAAAATGGAGGCATTATTTGATACCCAAGGAATTCGTTTTGTACAGCGACAATCACGCATTGCAGTTTGTAATTCAACATGAGAAGTTGAACCAGAAGCATGCGAAGTGGGTAGAGTACATGCAAAATTTCACATTCGTGATCAAGCACATTTTAGGGACTGCAAACAAGGTAGCTGATGCCTTGAGCAGGAAGTGCTTGTTGCTGCAGGAATTCAGGGTCAAAACCTTGGGTTTTGAAAATTTAAAATATATGTATGCAGTTGACGCAAACTTTGGCGAGGCATACGAGGCAGCCGAGAACCCAGTTCTCAGGGATAGGAGCCCGTGGATTGACTACCTGATCCAGGATGGATTGTTGTTTCGGGGCAATCAATTGTGCATTCCATATTGCTCTATGAGAGAGAATTTGGTGAAGGAAAAGCACAGTGGAGGCTTAGCAAGTCATTTTGGACATGAAAAAACATTTACCAAGTTGAGTGAATCATATTTTTGGCTGGGCATGCGCGCAGATGTTAAACGGTTTGTTGACAGGTGTCGGATATGTCAACATGCAAAAGGCCGAAAGTAGAACACAGGGTTCTATCAACCGTTGCCCATACCGGAGAGGCCATGGGAAGCCATTAGCATGGATTTTGTGTTAGGTTTACTGAGAACACAGCAAGGAGTTGATTCCATTTTTGTAGTGGTGGACAGATTCTCGAAGATGGCACATTTCATCCCGTTTCATAAGACCAGCGATGCAACACACATCGCCAACTTGTTTTTCAAAGAGATCGTGCGATTGCATGGATTGCCGAGAAGCATAGTCTCGGACAGGGATACCAAGTTCATAGGTCATTTTTGGAGGACGCTATGGAAGAAGCTAGGGACTGACTTGGCATTCATCTCTTCTTACCATCCGCAGAGAGATGGGCAAACCAAAGTGGTCAACAGAAGCTTGGGGGATCTGTTGAGAAGCCTAGTGACTGAGCATCACAGCAGTTGGGATCAGATCTTACCACAGGCAGAATTTGCATACAACGATTCGGTGAATCGGAGTACAGGTAAGAGCCCATTTCATATTTTGTATGGGACACAGCCGAGAGGAGTTTCTGAGGTCAGGGAGTCAGAACAAGCTGAAACTAGCAGCGCGAGGGCTGAAGAATTCGCAGAGGTGATGCAAGAACTTCACACGCAGGTGAAGCAACGATTGCAGAAGGTGAATCAGGAATATAAGCGCAGAGTTGATCAGAGGAAGAGACAGCTTCAGTTTGAGGTTGCAGACATGGTTCTGGAGCACTTGAGAAAAGAAAGGTTCCCAAGGGGAACATACAATAAGCTCAAGATGAAGAAGATCGGGCCATGCAAAGTCCTGAAGAAATTCGGGGAGAATGCATATGAGCTTGAGTTACCAGAGGGCATCGGGATATCTCTGATTTTCAACATTTCGGATCTATACCCATATAAGGACGAGGATGCAGGAGCTAGGAGTGTCGAGGAACCAGTAATCCAGTGGCAGAAGCAATTTCCAATTGCGCAGAAGCCTCAGATGGAGTGCATACTGGACAAGAGAGTAGGCAAGAAGACCAGGAGGAAGCAATATTTTGAGTACCTGGTGAAATGGAAGAACCACCCAGTGGAGGATGCTAGCTGGGAGACAGAAGCATTTATATAGAAGCACGGGCATAGTGTGCGGGAGCTCATGGACAGGACCCCATGAAATCTTTTGAGCCGAGGAGTATGATGCAGGAGCATCTACGACTTCATCAAGCGAGCTAGCGTGTGGAGGAAAGAACATACAGCTGGACAGCGCTAGCACATACATTTTTGAATTGCTTTGGAGATTGTTGCGCCGCCATTTGAATGCTTTCATTCATATGAAGCGCCTTTGTATTGTAAAGTAGATAAGAAGGCATTTAATAGTTTTAATGCTGTTAGATAGGAATTAACTGTAGATTAGACAGTTTTGGCTCTCGAGAGGGAAAATGAAATATAGGCACCCTCCGTTGTATTGTTGTATATGCATTCTGGATTATTACTCTCATTCATACAGAGGAGATAGCAGAGCAGAGAGTTTGGGAAGAAACCCCATGTACAGACATTGAATTAATAGGAAAGCTTTGATTCAATCTCATGGATGTGTTTGATCTCTGTGTGTTGTTGATATTATGCTTTTGCATACTTGCTTCTTTTTATGCGTATCTTCTATATGCTGCGTATGTGATTGCATATCAGGTTCGAAACCTGAGAGAATGAGGGAATGAGTTTCAATTGTTTCTCTGCTTAAGCCAGGAGATTCCTGCATAGAGTGTAGCTGAATTCCTACGCATAGAGTGCGTTGAGGAGGCTAAGCAGTTGAACTTTTGTTCTCTTTTGCCCAGAGTCGTGTTGGGTTATTCGAACCGTGCAGGTGAATTGCAGGTCGGATTGAAGCCTCAGTAGTAAGTCTGAGAGAAGAAAGGCCGGGTTGCTGTGACTGTGAAAGCGCAGAACCTGAAAGACTTCAAGTACTGTTGAGAGTAGTTGGAGGTTAAGCGCAAGGGGTGTGCGCAAACACTCTGGAGGGGTCGGAGTTGGTAAAATCTCAGGAGCGATAATCCCTTTCTTTAGTCACACAGGACGAAGCTGGTGAAGCGGAGAGCTCTTCAGAGGAAGAGAATCGATGACTTGAATTTGTTGTGAAGAGTCGCAAAATCCCGCAGACCGTCAAATCGCAGAGAAGTTGCGAGAGGGTTAACTCGCAGGTGCACGAGAGAATCCGTTTGCCATCGAACATCGGCACATTGGGGTTGGTGAGTGCAAGAGTTGCATGCACGTCAAAATCGCGAGTGGCGATTTCTCGATTTAATCAGAGCCGTCGATCATCGGAGTGACAGGTGGCACGAGATCCCGAGGAGTCGGGACTCGGAACTTCGGCGTTCTCGAAGTCGAATGGAACACGGAGAAACATCGAAGCCCCGAGTTGCGACGGGTCCCACCGAGACGGAGTGGAGGATAACACGTGGCATCGCACATTGGCGTTCGGGGTTTTGAAAGGTGAGTAAATTGCTAGCTTTCATCTACCAATTTCCCGATAGGGAAATCCCTGATATACAGGAGGCGTTGACCGTTGACATCGGGGATCGGGATTCGGAGTTTCATATTGCACGGGAGTGCGCATAAGGTTCGTGAGTTCACGAAGCCCAATTTCCCGAAGTAACTGAACGGGAGATGAACAGAGAGTCCTGTGGGAAAAAGACTCCCGAGGGAGTTCGAAGAGTGTTAACTCTTCGGGCCGTGTTATTGAAGGTCCTGGTGAGAGCGACCGTGCCGCTGAGGGCAGGAGGGTTGCATCAACTTGTTAGAATCATAGAATAGAAGATTAAGAGAAACTAATCCATGGATGGTTAGAATATTTCAAGAGCTTGAAATCAAAGGAAAAGAGGTCAAAAGAATTTTCTTTTGAGATAGAAATGTTACCAAAATAGTTTACAGAAACGTATTCCTAGTATATTCCGAGTTTAAATCTGTGTTTGAAGTTTTTAATGAAGATATTGATAAGATTGTATATCTTTATAATAATGAAGATAATGTTGATTATTTATTAGACAAAATTATAACATACACAACTCAACTCACTAAATTGACCAAGCAAATCAAAGGTTTGAAGATTGTAAATGTTATGATATTTAGACACTTAGGAGTTAGTTAAGGTCTACTTGTTCTAATGTGTCATTAGGTAACAATGTGTTTCTTAGTGTGTTTATTAAGTATGCATTAGTACTCATTTTTAGTTAGGCAATAGGATGGTGACGATATGTTCCGAATATCAAGTGATATGACATATCATATTCTCCTCAATCTTAATGGTTACATTGATTTGTGGCTTAACACTATATTTCTTTGTGATGTCTATTTAGAGAGCATGGAGGGTCATTTTTTGATGATCGGTTGTGAGAAAATATCTTGTAAATCTCTCTATAATTTTTTTCTTTTACATTAATAAATTTCTCCAAGTGGCCACGTTAGTTGGGGCCATGGATGTTTCCACGTGTGTTGATATTTGATCTAGTTTTGTGAATGGTTACTTAAGATATTCATCATTTGTTGGAATACCAGTGTTGTCAAACATGGTATCAAAGTGAATTTTAAGACTAACTCTATTGTAGATTGAAATCATGAAGTCGTGTTACCACAATTTATGTCATTTATGTACATTTATGGGATGAGAGGACTATTCAATTACATCTTCAACACTAGTTTCAACCACATGTTTTTATTTCACTTGAAAATTTTTCTATTTTCCCAAGTTATGACCATTTCATTAGATCAGAGGGTATATATCTTGAATGCATCCTTTAGAATTTTTGTTGAGATGTATTTCAGTTTTTAATTTCATTTTTGTGTTTTTTATTTCCAAGTTACTACTATTTTTTGTCTTAGTGTGCTCTTTTCCATGTACCCTATGTTATATCAACAAATCATAAATAGATCAGAAAGGGTTTTCATGTCCATGTATTCTCTTTGTCTTCTGCTCTATGCAATCTCAGTAAATTAGAAATAGAAGGAAAACTTGCATTCTCTGTGTAAGTTATGTAAGAGCTAATCCTTCTTTCCGTCGATAAGTGAAATTTTTTTCTTGTGTGAAAATATTTTTTATGATCTTTCTCTCAAAGGCCATTTTCCATGAAGAAAACAACAACAACACCCCCAATCCTCCATATAAAAAATGAAATATTTTTTGCACTAGCTCACTTGGATAAAAGTTGTTTTATTAAATAAGAGGTCTTCAGTTCAAGTCTTTAAAAAAAAAAAAAAAATTAAAGTTCATGCATCCATTGTAAAGTATATTTCACTTAAATTATAAAATTTAATCAATATAAGTAGCTTAATTATTTTATTTTAATGTTATTTATTTTGCATGCAACTTTCTTTTATAAATTAACTACATTGTAAAAGTGATCCCCTCTTAATCTATAAAAGTGGGTCACTTCATAAGCAACTTATTTGTAGAAGTAAGGTTATCAGGAGGGTATCACCAAGTGGACCAACTTCTACCTGCCACATGGCTCTTTGGTTATAATTTATGTCTTCTTAAAAAATGGAATAACTTCCACATCCAAAGTCCATTTTTAGTGCCATTTGTTTTAAACAACATATTTTTCAAGATATTTCTATCCATACCATCAATTTCATATTTTTCTACATATTTTAATATGGAATTCCCCAATAATATTTTCTTACTAGTACCAACTACTTCCAATGAAAAATCGCATATGGAGGATTTATTAAGAAGTAAAGGAATATACCGGATTACCTTGGGAAAAGAAGAAGAATTCATTGATGATGACAAGTATGTCAATTAGATTAATAGGAATGATGAAGTCCGTGGGATAATAAGAATGCCCATCTCTCATGATTTAAGGTTTCACCTTCAAGGACTTGATGCCCACAATAAATATTGGGAAACAATTGAAGTCGTGTTTGGCAAACACAATATTATTTGAGCTCACCATATGAAAAATTAGTGAATGATGTTAATTCCAAATGTTTTGTATTGCATTGAAGATTACTTGTCTAAGCTAAAAAGACTTACAATGTTGTGTATCCAATGCCAGCTATATCTTATGAAATATAGATGCATTTATGTTATTCTTGCTAAGATTGTATTGACTGTCCAAAGTGACTCTTTCAAATAGCTAAGGGAGAATTTCCGATGGCATGTCCCAATTAGACCCACTCTTGTTTGGGATAGTCTTTTCAACCAGAATATTGGCTTAGTGGTTACTCTAAATAAACTATCTAAATACGAATTTGAGAACCGAAGGTTCTCAAATGAATCAAAAACTAAAATTAAACTAAAATAATGCTAACTAAAACTAAACTAAGATATACTTCTACACAAACTGAAACCTATCATGATGAGGATCCAACTAACTGGGATTAAACACAATCAAGAATGATATCTTACACATTATAAATAATTCATACATTTAGATGATGAAGAAAGTTGTAATACAATTAAACATGTTAACAAAAAAATTGCATTGAATTTTAATAACACTATGATTGTATTTAATAAAGGAAGCAAGTGAAAATATATGCCCAAGAGGAAAATGCAAAACTAGTTCACATATAATGAAGCTCTTAAAACATAGATAAACAATAAAGCATTAAGAAAAATATCCAACACATGAACCACAATCACAAGTATCCAAAATGCATCTTTCTCTTTATTCAAACAAAAGTAGTAGTACCATATGAATTGCAAAAGAAGAAAAGTGCTTTACTCTTTACATTCATGTATCCTATATAATAGGAAGAGAAGATTTTCGTATTTCTATAAGTATCAAATGATGAGAGGACTCAAAAAACACTTTAGTTCTCTTATTAAAATAATTACAAATATATGATTCTACTAAAAAAATTTGGTTACAACATAGTAATCAAGTGGGCCTTGACAATTGTATATTTTCTATGAATATGTTCCATATATTGAAGTCCTAAAGTATAATATCCACTCATCATAGTTGTTTCCTTTCAAAATGCATTTCATTGTTGCAGATGGGAGTAATAATTTATGTGCAATGTGTTGCAAGGAATCTTTAATTGGCGAAATTAACTATTAAACTTCTCTCCATAACTTCTTCATTAAACTTCTCTCCATAACTTCTTCATTAACTTCGTTGATGACTTCAATGGAATTCATGCTGAGGTTTCTCCTGTTTTCCACATATTCTACCATTGTTTGAGTTTACAAAAGAATTATTTCTACGAGTCCATGAGTCCTCCATTCATCTTGATGTCTTCTCCTTTTATAATTTCTAGAGAAACTATCTGACTTTGGTTCTCTTCTACAGTTTTCCTTAAGAGGTCATTATCCTACTACAATCTTCATTTGTAATTCAATGTTTTCATTGTAAGAACTTATATCATACTCCTCACCTTTGAGTTTTGTGACTTCTTGGGAACGTACATATTTGAGGTTTTTGATCTCAAATCTAGATGTACCTTATGGTTGAGGTTTTTTTATCTCAAATCTCTTTTCTAAACTAAATTTCCAAGGATTCCTTGATAGTCTCCAAGGATGCTTCTAACTAAATAAATATGGATTTTGATGTATCAAGATATTCTTCAACTTCATGAACTGACATATTATTTACACCCGTAAAGGAACTAAGTGTTGAAACTACTTTTATTGCATTGTGTTTAAGATCTGGTCCTCCCTTCCACTTGATACTTCTTTAAGGAGTCTCATGACTTATAACAACCTTCTCTCTTTTTCACATAGGTGTTCCTTTCTCAATGGGTATCATCTTATGGCTATAGTAGTAGTCACAAACAACAACGACTACAACTTAAAAACCTAGTATGTGATCGATAAACTTCCTGGAATGGATGCCAATGGAGTACATTATTCTATCGAGGTGTCAAATAGGTTATTGTTAGGGCCTATTTTCACAATTATGTTTTCATATGTTGTTCTGTTCTCTTGATATTTGAAAGAATTAATTATTTCTTCATCTTCCTGCTTTTTTCTCGCTTCTTCCTATGCGATCAATGTTCCTCACTCCGCACTTACTACTTTTTCCTTATCTAGCTATGCACTCATTGATTTATCCCCACTATTTATTTCTGAGGAAAGATCCTTAGCATTGGTTTTTTCTAACTTGGCCAGTCCTTTGGCCTCTTTCTTCTTTCTTTGTTGGTACCTTTCCTCAGCCTCATCAACTTTTCTAGTGAGTTCTTCTTCCATTCCTTTCTTTTCCTATTCTTTGGTTTCCATTATTTCTTTATATTTTAGGAGTAGGGATTTAAGTTGTTCTATACTGAAGTTTATATTATGATCTTCTTCTTTCCTTAGTTGTTATCGAACTTTTTAATTGCTGAGTATTTCTACTACCTCTTCAAACATACAGCTACCCGAAAAATATCCTTTGCAAACTTGGATTCATGCACAATTTGTGGTGACAATTTAACGACCCTCATATGTTCATATACTACATTTTGGGTGTCATGAGTTGTTGGTTCCACAACGCAGAGACATAATTATTTTAGGATTCCAACCTCCATTTTGGCTTGTTTCTTATTCTGCATAGAAAACAGGCCTATGTGAAGAGGAAAAATGGGCCAATACATTTTTTTTTTCTATGACAAATAAGCAGTAGCTCCGCTTTTATTGTATGAGAATCTATCTCTCGTTATTAGTTTAACAGGTACATATTTGGGTAATAGATCATAGATTCGCAAATGGGCCAATTTTCCATAGTTTTTCCCAGAAAAAGTTTTGCTAATTTTCATTTTTTCTAAAAGCAATTCACCAAAATTCTATATAATAAAATAATTTTACCTTAAAAATCACCAAAAATTTATAGAAACTAAATAAAATCCTTAGAAATTTGAGTATTTTTACAAAACTATCACCAAACATTTTACATTTTTCATATTAAGAACTAGTAAGATTATCCCATGTTTCTACATTTTAATATCAATTTCCATCCCTAAAATCATCCTTGTAAGAGATGTGGTTGTCATGTGGCCCCAAATATCCTAACATAAGTATAATACTTTTTCATGTACCAGCTCTTGATTCCTTTTAGGGATTTGATGTCTCTTGGGAAAATCCTATGTGCTAAAGAACCAAATATGGGTTTGTGTAAGGGAGGGAGAAAACAATCACAAATATCATAAAAATTCTCTTTTGAGTTAGCCTCCCATATTTTAGAATAATACACATGGACATGGATTTAATTTGAGGTCCAAGCCCAATTAAACAAAAGAAAACAATTGGATGCGCAAATCTTGTCTATAATATAGGATGACATGTAAAAACAAGGATTTTTCATACCTTTAGGTTCCAAAACTCGATTTGCAATGTTGAACGATACGATGTTATCCCAATTGAAATAATTGTCATTTTTAACCACTGTATATGCCATAGTAAACCATTCCATCCTGAAATGGTTGTTGGTTTCTTCACGATAGAGTCTACAAGTCATAGAATTCAGAATTCTAAAAGGGTTTTTTAAATACTATGTTGCGACGTTTATTTCTCCTTCTTTTGTTGGTCATTCCTCATCGAGGAACCAATATTCCATTACGGTTTCAAAATTGTTGTGATCAATCCAGAACTTGTCCAATAATGATTATTTGTAACGCCCCATATTTTGGCCTTAGGCAATTATAACTTTGATTTTTCTCATTATAGTAATTCATTGCTTAATAACTATTTGGACTCTATGAAACTGATATAGACATGTGAAAGGTGTATGTCTAGACTTATTTGTGAGGTGAAAAATATTATATTTTGTTGTTATATGTTCGTGATGATGATGATTATGTGATTTAGTTAAACATGTAAATTTAAATGTGGAATTTTGGTACATGGATACCAGTTTAAGTTACGTTGTGAATGTGTAAGATATGCAAGGCATGATAAAAATAAACATACATTCTTAATTGAACGTCAATGCAAATATGGATTCTTATATAAATTTGTGATGTATCAGCATCAATATGTGTTATTGGTGAAATAACCTACAGGATGATGAGCTATGTGATAACCAAATGACTATAGTATTGAGGTAACTAGGATGTCATAGACATCAAGAAGATAGTGTATGCTATAAGTTGTACTTATGATTTAATTTATGGTTTCAAATATTTCTATGATCGTGTGGTTTTGACAGGACACACAACTTGCCCAGAGTGGTTATTGACGATGTGACTCTAAGAACAGTAGTTGCACAATATGGCTTGATGTAGGTTGTTGACCCTAGTTCTATGAGGAGAGGTGGAGGCATTTCCCACTGTTTATCCTTCGAAACCTAGAGTCGTGGGAGGGTTGTGTGAAGTCACGCTCCCCTAGACATGTGATGGCGACTGCTAGTTTCATGTTGGGGAAGCTTGGTCAAGATGTATGACACTTCCACTTATGGGTTCTATATAGAGTTAGGTCAATATAGTTGATGCTCCAACTTAGTCCAACAGAGGAAAGGATAGGATGGAAGATGGAAGTAGGTTAGGAAGGAAGGATGCTTCGATATTAGTTGAGAATAATGATTGGGGATTAGAGATGCCACTATTGTTTACTCACTTGGTTCCTACCATGCTTAGAACCCTCTTTGATTTCCTATTGATATTTTATGTGTGACAATGACTTATTGATGAATTAGTGTAATTTAGTTCGTTAAGATTATTAAATGATGCATTACTTGATCTGTTGTCCTACATGTCTTGGTGATCATATAGGAACTATGCACTAGAGGCAATGATTATTTATCGTTAGTACATGCATGAGATATGTGTCCACTAGCTACGCACACATACCCTACCCATGTACACTAGTATAGGTAATTAATGTATTAATATTTAAATTAAATTATTAACTATCTAATTGAATGTTTATTGAATATGTAAATTATATTGCATACAAAAATCTAGAAGCGTTAAATACCTTCTTGACTTTGATAGATGGTGGGTGTGATGAATTAAATGAGCATGGTGGGGTGTTATGTACATTTTGGGGAAAATTATCAAATAACATTTATTAGCTAGCATGAGAATAAAGACTTTTTATTTTATTTATTATTGTTTAATGCAAGTCATTTAGATTTAGTTTTATTTTAATATTTTCTCAAAATATCTAGATAAGAGAGGTTGATGGATAATAATGAGGGTGGCTGAGGAGACCTGGGGAATTGTGTATGGAAACTTGATAAATATGGAGAATAAGTAGAGAGAGAAAAAAAAAAGATGGAGAGGTTTGAGCATGATGAGAGGTTGTGAAATTCTTGGAAGATATAATTCTTGCGAAAGTTTTCTTTAAGCATTTGTACTTTGTTGTTCTTGGAGTCACGGGCACAGAGGGCATAGAAATCGAAAGGTCTCTTGGAGCTAGGAAGCCGGCTAGGCTCCTAGTTGGTAGGGAGGATTCTATTGTTTCACTCTGGGCAAGCGGGAAAAGAATGCTTGGAAGCACCCAAGACTACATTACAACCGATGAGCTTTGAAAAGCTAAGGAGGAGGTATTTTTCCAAGGAATTTGGTTATTGATATTTTGTATATAATTTTGTTTTATGTTCTAAATCATAGAGTTAACATATTACGTATTTCATCATGTTATCTAGATTTCTCATTGAGCAAATGTAGAAGAATTGTGTAAATGAAAATCAATGAAATTATGCTAAAACGAAGCTGTTATTGTGTATGTATAAAATGGAAGATTAATTGTTTAACATCCTGGATGGGTGTTGCATATGGTATCAAATCCCGGTTTCAAAACTGAAGCCTAGGCTTGACCACCCACATCGTTGGGATTTTGTCGTTGTGCCACCATAGTCTCCTGAAGAAGTGACCCTGATGTTACCTGCTTTACTTTTTGCGCAACAATCTAATTGATTGAAATCAAATTTTACATCAATATAAGGTTCACTTATAACTTGAAGACACTCCTCAGGAACTCTAGCAACCTGTCCATTAGGTTCTTCCAGTTTTACTTCATCGGCTCTTAGCTGCTTTTGTTTCTTAGCTTCTTCTTCCATGATAGAGGTCATTAGATATGTGTAGGCCTTTTGTAACAATTTATACAACATCAAGGTTGACAAACAAGCCTGATATTTAACAACATCAATATCTCTCTCATCCACAAACTCGCAACGATCAACAAAATGAGAAGCTATGTCAGGCCTATGCCTCACAGAAAGTAATAGATTTTCACGTTCAACATCTGCCCTTGTGCAACCTATTCTTAAACCAATAACAGTGTAATAATCAACTGTATAATGACTTGTTATCATTTTCTTCATAGTAAGAATATTAGAATTCAAAAATTGAAGATTTCCATGGACATGCCTATCATTCAGATTTTGATGCTTCCAAAGAGGTCCTGGAAATTTTTGCTGGCGAAGAATGGACTCATAAAGTAGTCTTAGATGTCGTAGATCCTGCAAGCTCTTGGAGAAGCATCTTTCAGTTTCAAATAGGGAGGCCCATATGGTTAAAAGCTTCAATGCATGTAGGATATAATGCAAGTGTCCTATTGCAATCAACTATTGAATTAGTAACTCGTCCTATAGCTCGATAAGTTTTTTCTAGTAACATATAGAATTTTTCTATAAAACCTTGAGGGATACCTCTTCTTCCATCAAGATATTTTAAGAAATTCCTTTCTGAATCGGAGTAGCGACTAACATCTAGTGCAGCCACAACAACTGTTTTTCTCCTCAACAAAAATTTAATATTTCGAAGCAAGTGTCTAACGATTTCTAATTCTGAAGAAGAATTATTAGAGAAAAAAGTATCATCATTTAGAGTCGTTCTTTCTCTTCTTAGGGAAGCAACAACCACCCTTTTTCCACTTTGGAGAAAAACCAATGCATCCTCCAACATACCCAAATGGAAACAAGCTTGTCTAAGAATCAAATATCTCCATTCTTCCTGTTCACATCGTCTAGACAGCCCTCCTAAAATTTTATTCTTCATTTTGGAAACTGAAAAGATTTAGAATAAAACAATGGCACTCAATCTTCCATTCTCTTCATAGATTGAAAGAAGCTTTGATTTCTCTCTTGACATATATTTTGATGCCAGTGGGATTTTAGATGGGACTATCTCCATAAACCAGAGGCTTGGGATATATTCCTGCAACATATTTTCCACATCTTTGAATTTCCCAAGATACAAGAATGCCCTTGCCTTAAGTTCCAAGGACTTCTGCCATATTGGAAATAACTCAAGAGCAACATTGAGCATATTAAGTGTTTAGTAGATCTCATTCGGTTCTTGACTCCCAAGCAAAGCCCGAGCATTTTTCAAATGTTATTTTTTTGGAAGATGAAAAGCTCTTAACAATCCCCAAAAATTACAAACTTCCATGGCCAAGCACCAAACATCTAAAAAATTTCCAGACTCATGAGATCTGAAATGGGTATATGGATGTGAACGCCTTATACTTCTTATATTGTAGTTCCTATGGCTCCATCTTTATCTAAGAATGGCTCTTCTCTCTGGTATTTTGTCAGTTCTGTTGACGACATATTTGACAGTTCAGGCTATTGATATCACAGAGAATGTCCTTGTATCTCTTTTCTCATTTCTTAAAGCAATGTCAGTGCACATTGGCTCGAAAGATGATGGACGAGGTTAAAACTCTCGCCTGTGCTACTAGCCTTAGTATTCAACACGTGGCTCGTCAATTGGAATCTAGATCGCACAGATTCTCCCAATGCAGTGTCGTCCTCATGATCATGAGATCCTTTCAAAAGAGTTCAATTTCTTTCTAATATCAACTCTTATCCGATCATGAAACTCCAAACATTTATGCATAAAACTACATTTCCATCAAATCTGGTCAGATGCCTCCAATTTCCATCAAATACTCGCATAGTAACCATCGCTCCTCAGCATTTTCACAAAAGAAAGCACATCTTTATAATTGTGGGAAAATTCCATAAATGCAGCCAAATATATCAAAATTTCAATGTATTTTGATGTGCATTGAAGCATACAGCCACAATGACCTTCAACGGCTCCCTTTTACCTTTCATCTAAGCACTTCACGACTTTTATGCTCTTGTTAAAAACTGAAAAACAACATTACCCATCCCTCTTGTGCAATTATAAGCCAAAGTGCTTCTGAAATGCAAGGCTCAGCCACCCACCGATAGCATAATCTTTATAATCTTTAAATATCTGGCCTAAAACCATTGTGTGCATTCAATATACATTCTTTATTTCCAAGGTGTGCATTATTAACTATACTCCAAGATTCTGGTTCTTAACATAAAAAAAAAAAAAACCACTCATTATCAGAGCCAAATCTATAGACAAGTTTCACATATCGGAGCTGGCATTTACAGTGCTGGCATAAAACTCACAAAATAAAGTAACGCTGTTGCAATTTCATGTCCCGGAGTGGTTAAATTCACAAGATTATGCGACCTTTTAAGCTCTGTTTCTAAAACATTGCAATCAATGCTCTAAACTCCCTCATATTCAAGAATCTAACTCAAATCTAATAGAATTCTAAGCCTAGACTTACCTTTGAGAAGCATCTTGTTTTATTTTTCCTCCACCCCCGCTGCTTCCATTGCCTTTGCCCCTACCTCTCCTCAAAATTTCCCCATTATCCTTCTTAACAAAAGAATTTTGTCCATTGATGATGGCTCCATCACTGCCATTCTTTACTACTGCAGTTGAAGATGACTCTTGATCAAGGTTACTACATGGAGAGAACGGTACAACATTTAACATAGAATTAATTTGCACGCTTCTCCTAACACTTCCTATTGCAGAACCACTGGCGGGAGTCAAAATATCTCCACAACCAATTTGACGGTCGTTGACTGTTTTGCAATTCACCAACAGATTTTTATCCTTAGAATGCGTAGGTGTTAGTGTTTACTCCTCAACCGAAGCCACTCCTACCTCCCGATGCACAGGTGTTAGGGTTTCCTCCGCAACCGAAGCCACTCCTGACTCCCATGACCTGAACTTTGCCATGACGTAGACCAAAGATATCTGCTAAAGTCTATAAAAGTATGCTCGCCTGCCTTAGACGAATAGTGCAAAATTGAACCAATTCTTTTGAATTCTTGAGAATCTTTAATGAAAAACATGTGGATATGAGAAAGGTAATATGTTTAAAGAAAAGAAGTGTTTATTATGAAAATATCATGTTTAGAGCATATTAAAAGATTAATTAATGGTGAAAACATGAAGTGTTATATATATAGAGTCTATGTTATGGTGTGTGTCATTACAAAGCTATGCATACAACTTATTTTAGTCAATATAAACTTTTTAGCCATTCTAATCCAACTTGACATGTTTTAAGTTTTGGGGTGACATAGTAAAACGAATATTATAACCTAGAAATTTATTTATTGACAAAAAAATAAAAAATGGATGTTGTTTGGCTTTGTGATCAGCCTCCACTTAGTAGGTAATTGGGAGGCCATGAGTAAACTTGATTTCAAGGGAAAACATAGTCATAAATATGACTTGTACGGTAATGCCTAGAGAGGATCTAACGTTATCAATGTTAAGAACAAAGGATGCATCATCGTTATAAGAAAGACAATGACAATTTACGAGTTAACAAGAGGATGACCCCATGAAGAGGTCAACAAACTCTAAAATGTTCCATAAAATTTATGTTATGAGTGACAACCTCTGATGGGTCCTACTCCTAATCTACGTATATTATATGATGAGTGTGTGAGAATATTTGTAACTTTTCTAGTTGTTATCATCCTATAAGTTATAAGATCAACTAGTGATTGGGATACTATCTGTCTCTAGTGTTTTTGTTGAC
>ML782798.1:545500-557878 GCA_009831015.1 Picea engelmannii
AAGAAAAGAAAAAGAAAGAAGAAAAAAGAGGGTAGGAAAGAATATCAATAAAAGCCCCATGCAATAATACTAACTTGGTCCATACCCTTCAAGCATGGCCAAGTTCATTTTAAATTGATGTTGATAGGGTAGTGAATGAGTTTGGCTAAACAATTTAATATTAGCCAAAGTGTCTAGGTAGATTAGTAAAGAAATCTGGCTAGACTGTCTAATCTGGGTTAACTGTCATAGAAAACTAGGTTAGAATATAGGTTAGTTTCATTGCTACTTCATTTTAATAAAACCAACTTGATGTAAATGTTGCACCATGTTTCAGATGCTTAGAAGATCATTTGATCGAGCCCCATGGTGGTGTCTACTTGCAAAGTTTGGAGAAAACCCATGAAAAAACATTTATCCAAAGTTTTCTAGGTGCATGTTTTGTCCGCGCCCTCACATATGCTCCTATCATATATCAATGGTTCAGATGATCGCGCCCAGATCTATAGTGGATAGATCATTTCGGAACCCCCCGATCGTTCTATCTTTAACGAAGGGNGGGGGTCTGGAATCGCTGATAAGATCCGGGCGCATCTGGACGGCCCAGGATCGAGCATGCAAATCGATGATCAACGTTGGATTACAGACCCCCCCATCCGTTTTTCCTTTAATGGAAGAGGGGGGGTCTGGAATGAGTGATAAAAGGCGTGCAAAGATCTGCAGCCAGGAAAAGGGTGCTCAGATCAATGGCTCAAAGTATTTTTCGGACCCCCCCTACTGATATACTTTTAACCAAGGGGGTGGGGTATGGAATGGAATCTTCCCTCTGGTGGGCCCTCTTTATATGTGGCATCATTTTAATGGACCCAAGTCCCATCATCTCCTGCTATATGTCATACCTCTATCACCTCTGGACGTCACCTTCCAATTTTCCCGAAATGGTCATGTCCCATAACTATTGTCAGTCCTTCCCCCCCCATTCGCTCATGGAAAGCCCCTTACTATGAATTTTACCTCCAATCGATAGCCACCACGTCACCCCTCTGTATCCATCGACCACCATCACCTTCCATATCACCCTCAAAGTGATCTATTGGCCATTTATTACTGGATAATCTATCTGTTATCCAGCTAATCGATCCCCGTTTTACTTAAAACTACCATTTTTCCCCCTTATTGTCGCCATTCACCCATCGCACTAGAGAAATTTACCACTTACTCCTCCATTATAGTCTGTTTCCCTCATCCACAGTTAGTCGCCCCCACTAACGATGTGTTTTATTGAAGGTACTATTGCAGAAATGGCGCCAAAGTCCAAACATGTAGAAGGGGAGAAGAATCCGTTTCTCCCGCCTCCTGTTGACCTGGATAGGATCCCATTGGTTGAAAAAGAACGATTAATTGTGGATACAAAATGTGATTTTGACTTCCCAGACCTCCATTCGTGGCTCAGGGAAGTTTTCTTGGACCAGAGTGATGAAATTGGACTCTGGGAGTCCAATTTACCCCTTTACCTCTTCCCCCAGATCCACCATTTTCCTGAGTTCGCTCTGAAGTGTCAAGCTCACTATATTTCCGAACAAAGAGTCGTCATCTCCTCGTCTGGAGAGATCCTGTTCCTCATCATGCCCGAATCCATAGACCAGATTATGCAAATCCTCCGAGCCGACTCTACATCTCCCTTCAACCTAGAAATTCTTACGGAATTATACCAGAAAATGACCTTCCCCCAAAGAGCTCAATTATTCGAGCTTTTTATTCCCCCATCCGCTCAATTTCCCTCCACAAATCTTCCTTACCCATCTTCAATGTTCTCGACTAAGTGAAACCAGGTCATCTCATCCCTTTGTGCTCTTTTAGGTTACTATTCTGATTAGTGGGTAGATGAACCCATTTTGGGTTTTCTATCCATCTTCTCTACCGATGAAAATCTCGCCACCCAGTTTGACTTCAGTGCATTCTTGGCAGACAATATTCATTAACAGCTCATGAATTTCGGCATGAAAGGCATGTTCAGATACTCAACGATACTAGCATAATTGTTCGTCTTCTTCGAGGCAGATAAATTTGGCTTTTCCATGCAGAAGATGGATGGAGATGGTAAACCTCAAACAGTCACAGCATGGACCTCCTTACTCAAGCACAACTCCACTGATTTCAGTTTCAAGGAGTTCGTCGATCAATTCTACCACCCTGTGGTAAGCATGCTAGGTGGCAGGCCTGAGCCTCAAATAAATGATGAAGTCCAGAGAATCTTGCATCTCTCGGACAACACAAAGACCGGGGATTTGTACCTGTATCAGGATTACACTGAGATCAAAGTATACGGCTGTGAGTTGGCACCATATAAGCTGCCCAAGTATCTGCCTATCAAAATCTTTGCTCTATAATATATAAGGCAGATAATAAATTCCGATGACATCCATTTTGTGTCATTGAAGAAAAAGCAGCAGCTTAGAATCAAGGGGCAGATTGGCTCCTTCATATGCAACAATCGGGGCATTGGGGAATAAGTAGACAGGCTGCTAAAAGAAATGAAGTTCTCCATGAGCTTCACATGGAATTATGATCCATGTGGGATCATCTCAGAAATGAGGGTCAAGAACAAAAACATCCCATATATCCATGAGTCCAGGCCTGAAATTGAAAAATTTGCAAATTAGACAGTGTGGGAGCATAACACATTGGTGGAAGTACAACAATAGGATCCCCCAGCCACTGTATCTCAAACAGCCACACCACAGGTCCCAAAAGAGAAAAGGCCAAGGCAAGATTTATCTCTTCCTGGCACTGAGGTATCTTCAGAGGAATTCCAGCTGCATACCAAGAGGCCTAAGACTGTTTCAGCTCCTGGCCCGATCGGGGAAAAAGAAGCCCCATCGACTACAATGACCAAAGTTGGTATTCCACCCTTTGGTTCGAGCCTCCATAAGGTTATTACCCCAACATTGCTGAAGTGTTCCACAGAATCTCCATTGAACACTCAGCCAGGCAAGGTTGGACCGAAGCTGTGTATTTTTGAGAAGTACGAGATGATCAAGAAAAGGAACCAGACCCTGACGAGCAGTACTTGCACTCAGTTTTGGAAGCAGGCGTCGATTGCGCAACATAGGCTAATGTATGCATTTGACACAGAGAAGGGCAGAATGCACATGAACTTCCTCCAGGCACAGGTACTAGATCCAAAGGTGATCACTGACTATAAAAGGGCTACCTTCGAATTCCAAACGAAGGACGTGCATCCAGCCGATCAGATGGATCTGCACAAGAAGACAGGGGAAATGGTTTTCTACACATTGGTGCATGCTTCCACTTCTGTGTCTAGACTTCAGTTGTCCCTGAACAATGTTCAAACACAGCTCAAGATGGAGAAGATATCGTCCTTTGTAAAGGACAATAGGATCAAGACTTTGGAGGAGCTGGTCCTCAAGATCAGTTATGATCCTTCAAATGTGAAAGCAGCTAAGGAAATGATCAAAAATAAGAATGCTGACATAGCCTCCTTGAGGAAACAACTAAATCTCCCACCCACAGAGGATTCATAGGCGAAGGAGATAGTAGAGAAGGAAGGAGAGAAAGATGAAATGCTGAAGCTACTCATGGAGCAGAATGCACAGCTTAAAGAAATGGAAGATGAGATGGAGAAGCTATTAAAAGAGAAAGAGAAAATGAAGCCAATGGATGTCATTCCATTGAGGGATATTCCAATTTCAGGAGAAATCACAGTGTCAGTGATAGAAGTCCCATCCGCGACTCCATTGACATCATAGGAGAAGACAACCGACCTGGCTAAGTCCATGGAAAAGATGAACCTACAGGAAACAGAGATCAGGAGGATTAAAAAGGAAGTTGAGAACCTTCAGAAACTCAAAACTTCCTTCCAGACCAGCCTCTCCAAGGAAAAGCAGGTGACAGAGTAGCTCAAGCAGGAGCTACAACATCTCCAGAAGCAAACAGTGGCAGGGAAGACTTTGGCTGAGGTTAAAGAGAATGTATGGACAGACATCACTAAGTCCATGAACGAGATATGGCCAATGATCCATATCATGTTTGAGAAGAATGAATTGGTCCAGAGGAGAAAACAGACCATTGATAAGATCAAAGTAGAATTGAGAGACATGCCAACACAGGAAAATGAAATCATCAAGTTCCTCAATTCTAAGACCAAAGAAGAGCTAGAAGAGCTAAAAATTGAAGACAGAACAGAGACCATCCTTGAGGTCAAAAGAGTTTTGACCAAGAGAGGATTAATGCTTTAGTTGGAAGAAAAGGTTCAGGCCATGGACCTGGGGGTACAAATATTCTTCAGTAAGATTGAATCTCTCCAGAAGAAAGGTCTTCCTGGTCTGAAAGTAATCAATGATAAATTGATGACACTCCCAGACTACAAGAAGAGATTAGCCGAAGTGGCTAAGGATAGTTCAAAGTTTGCAGGCATTCAAGGGAGCATCAATCGCAAGGCATTCCTAGATGCCCTCCAGTGGGACATCAATATCCAACACGAGATTTGATACATCTTCCTCACCAAGCCTACATTCGCCAAGTACACAGAAATGGACGAAGTGTATCGAAGGCTGCTCAAAGTCAACGTGCCCAATCATCTTAGATTGGAGGAGATTTGTGATCTGATAGATTAGTAGATGAGCTGTCCCAGTCCAGTCATTCGTCCAGTCATATGAGGTCGTGCAGAGGCTTCATCAACGACCCACCCATAAATCAGCGTGCAGTTACACCACATCATCAAGCAGTTCCTAGATTTAGGAATTTTGTTAAGTTAGTTAGGCTAAAAATAGATTTAGCACGTCCTAGTCATTAATGACAGGATCTTTGTAATTTGAGTTATAAATACTTCACCTTTCGAAGTATTGAGGGTTGTTGATCTTCACACCCTGACGCTATCAGACTATAATCTTTTTGAGATCTTCCATTAATAAAAAGGAGGCACTTTTACAGGATTTTTGCATGTATTCACTGGTGATGTATTTCTCTCTAAGTTGAATGTTATTCTCTCTTTGTCATCATTTTTTTTTCTGAAACTAATCTTTAAGAGTAACGAATGTTGCAGGATTTATCTAGTATACCCTGTTTCTGACTCGAAAGATTTAAGTGTTTTATCTTATGGTGTTTTCAACAAAGAAATTCTTAACTTCTTTTTTGTTGAAATTATCTTTCTCATCTTTTCTATTGTTCACCATTTAAGCTACTAAAAGATCCAGTGATTATATTATCTCACCCTGTGAAAGTTTTCCCTTTGCGTTTCTGGTTTGTATTTCATATTTTATTAAAACTCAGACCCCATAGCCCAATGGATGTTTAGACTGTCTCAACCAATTCGAAAAACACTTTGACACCAAAACCAACCTATCTATTTACCTAGCCTAATATTTGAAATTTGAAACATAGATAAACCTAATAGAGAGATTTCTCTCTGAAGTTGGAAGGGCTAGATCCCAGCTTCAAAAGTGGTTGGATAAAGTTACCTTAGTAGATTTCTTCTATTGTCAACCTCTAGGAAATTTACCAAGTGATAACATAGTGGTGACTCCACTGGGGAAGAACTAAAAATTTATAATTTCACGTTTTCTTTTCCCTAAAAAGAAAGCCGGTTCCTGAAAGATTGTGAATTTGAGAAGAAAGTAATGTTTAGAGGTTGATTAAAGCTTGTACATATTATTTTCGGACTCATAGAACTAAAAAGTATATATATAAAAATCAAAAGAAATCTAGCTCCCAAGAAAGTTTATACTCGATCTCATCCAGACCCAGAACCTGCGATAGTGACAGATAACCCAGAACAATTACTCAGGAATAAGATCGTAGCTGAAGGCTCGGTGAGTCATACTCCCTTGCATAAGTCCCTTTCCTTTTTGGGGGAACCTATTACCTTTCAAAACCCTGACCTTGATACCTTTCCACAACAAATCCTAGTTAGAACATGGTCCAATAGTTTTGTGACTAGAATCATTTTCGACCCAACCGTTTTACAACCCCGAACCCCTGAAGTTCTGTCTCCCACTGCTAAACCTAAAATCACTCCCGCAGTGTTATCCAGTCCCTCCTCGTCCTCGTCATCAGTTACTACCTCACCGATAATCCAGTCTATTATCCCATCTCCTCCACACATCATGGCAGCTCTATATGCTCCCATGGTGTGGAATCCACCTCTCCATACCATGCCCCAGGACTACCAAACGAGACTTCTACAGTTTGATGTGACAGGACCTTTGAGCGCACAACAACACGTAGATAAAATGAATGATTATTATGATCTGCATGAAGTAGACGAAGCTAACGTTCAAATGAGATTGTTTGCTCAAAGTTTGACAGGTGATGTTAAAAAATGGTACAAAGGGTTGTGTGCTGCCTCAATCTTTGACCTTACCACATTTGAAAGGAATTTTCTAGATAGATGGGAGGTAAAGAAAAATCCTCTGCAAATTTTGTCAGAATACGAAAATATCAGAAGAAATCAAGGTGAGAAAGTGCAAGATTACTGCACTCATTTCAATAACTTGTACAACACAATCCCAGCTGAAATCAAACCTCCACAGGGTTTGGCCTTGATAAAATTCCCTAATGGCTTTGACGCTGACATGTCATACCAACTAAGGGAAAGAAATTCTACCACCCTGGAAGACATGCATAAAAGTGCAATAAGTGTGGAGGCCAATTTGTTGGCAAAAAGGGCACGTCAGAGGTCAGAGAGGAGAGTCACAATTAAAGAAGAACCCTCCACGTCAACCTCATATTCCAAATTGGATTCTTTGGCCAGGGAAATGGAAAGAATGATGGAAAGACTTACTGTGTCAGACAGAAATCCTCCAAGAGACAACCCACCTGCTCCTCAGGTTCAGAATACTAACTTCAGGAGAAACCCTCCTCAAATCAGACAGAGAGATCCTAGGGATCAAAGAGAGCAGAGAGGTCTGGATCAGCAGATCAGACCTCCCCTTCAAGAAAATTATGCTGATGAAGGGGAGGAAGCGATTGAGGAATTGGAGGATACCCACATAAATCTTATGGGCATTCACGATAACAAAGCTATTTTCCTTACCCAAGAAGAGGAAGAATTTTTTCTTCTCAACCAAACAAAAGTAAGTGAAGAAGCTGAAGATGCAGAACAACAGGCATTCAAAAATGCCATTTTGGAGGTACACCGACAGTATAATCTGTGGAGTAAAAAGACAGAAGGGATTTCCCCAAAAAAGACGATTGAAACGAAGAAGGTAGTCGAAACCAAGAATGCCTCTGAGCCCTCCACCGAGAATATTCCAGAGAAGAGTATTGTCGAAGTTCCTGCGAAGAAAAACCTTACTATTCTGAAAAGATTGTCACAGCCCAAGGTTTCACCTATTAATCCACCTAATACTTCTGGCCAGAAGAGCATGGTGGACAAACCAGAATTGATGATCCAAGGCAGAGCTCCTACACCCTTTAGCCTTGAGGGGGAATTAGCCAAAGTAAAAATTCCCATCCCACTTTCAGAGTTGATGAACAAAGACGTTTATTGTTCACAGGTTATTAAAGCACTAACCATTGAACCTGACATAGGCACGAAGGCCTTAACCATTGGATCAACAAATCATTTAGACACTGTGAACCTTACTGATGATCAACCCAAACTTTTGTTCGGACTTGAAGTAGATGGTTGAGATGATACTGGTGATGTTTCTCCTTTTTACATCAGTTTAAACATACATAACCTGATCTTGCATAAGGCTATGTTGGATTTGGGTCCTTCCCACAATCTGATGCCTAAAGCGGTAATGGAGAAAATGGGATTGGAGGTCACCAGACCTTACAAGGATTTACACTCATTCGACTCCAATAAAGTTAGATGTATTGGTTTGATCAAGGACCTATGCATCACCTTAGTTCAGATTCCTAAGAAGAGCATGGTAATGGATGTGGTAGTTGTAGACATTCCTCTGAAGTATGGAATGTTGCTATCCTGGTATTGGGGTGCTAAGCTGAGAGGTACCCTGCAGCTAGACATGTCTAATGCCACTATCCCAGTTTTCAGGAAACAAAGAAGGATATACAGAGAAACACTGATGAAATACATGGTCAATAGCTAAGGAAAACCGCACATCTATCCTCTTTACTCTGTGCATTCTGACTTGGATTCTTTTATCTTGTACAATGATGGTGACACAGGAGAACAAGATACTCAGCTGGCAGAAGATACATCTTGTCAATATTAAGGCCAACAAAACCATTGAGGTAGCAAGGATGAAAAATGTGATAATTGAGGAATTATCGACAGATTTCTGGAGCATGGATTTTGATGGAGCAATGAGAAAAAAAGGAGTTGGAGCAGGATTCTGGCTACATAATCACATAAACAGGTATTCAGAAAACCATTCTTACAAGTTAAATTTCCAATGCACTAACAATATTATCGAGTATGAAGCCTTGATGCTCGGTTTGAAGCTTTTGAAAAGACTTGGCACTAAACAGATTATGGTAAGAGGTGACTCTGAGTTGATAATCAAGCAAATCAAAGGTGAGTATGATGCGAAACACCCACATCTTAGAGCTTATAGGAACGTTGTTCTTGATTCCCTTAGATGTTTCACTGAAGTTGACTTGCAGGTAATGCCGAGGGGAAAAAACATTGTGGTGGACGGATTGGCTACTTCAACAACCACATGTAAGATTCCTTTCTGCTCGACTCGCCCATACACTGTTGAGGTGAAATGCAGACCAACCATTCCCAACAATATCAAGTACTGGAAAGTGTTTGGTAATGATGATCAAATCGAAGACTTTTTGCAGTGTAAAAATGATTTTGAATGTACAAATATAGATTTAGAGAACAAAGATGAAAATGTAAATAGATCTGATTTTGAAATTGATAGTGTATATAGCATAGATTCAGGAGAATTAGGCGATGAAGAAATGGATGCTGATGTTTTACATTTGAAAAGCAACGTTTTGCCTAGGGGCCTAGTTCCTTTAGAGGACTTGTTTGATTTTAACGACGTAGCCAGAAAACCCAAAATTGAAGCACATGGACAAGAGGTAGAAGATTCTAATATAGGGACCGAAGAGAAACCCAGGATAGTCAAACTATCTAAATCATTACCCCCTGAGCAAAAACTCAAATACATTGAGTTGTTCAAAGAATATTCGGATGTCTTTGCCTGGGGTTATGAGGATTTGAAAGCTTATGATACCAACATCATACACCACAGGATTCCAATAAAGGAAGACCAAAAACTGTTCATATAGAAACTTAGGAGGATAAATCCCAAGTTGCTCCCTCTGATAGAAAAGGAAATCAAAAAAATGTACGATGCCAAAATCATAGTTCCGTTGCATTTTTCCAAATGGGTCTCTAACTTGGTCCCTACACGTAAGAAATCTAGGGAAATCAGACTTTGCATAGATTTTCGAAATCTAAATAAGGTTTCCCTGAAGGACAACTACCCCTTGCCCAAAATGGACCATATCCTACAAAGGGTGGTCGGATCTAGTCGAATCTCTTTACTGGACGGGTTCTCGGGTTATAATTAGGTCCTAGTTCACCCGGATGATCAAGAAAAAACCGCCTTCACCACACCATGGGGCACTTTCATGTATGTGAAAATGCCTTTTGGTTTGATGAATGCTAGAGCCACATTCCAGAGGGCGATGGATATCGCCTTCATGGAAGAATCAGGTAAGTTCATTGTCGTCTATTTGGATGATGTAACTGTGTTTTCCTAATCTGATGACAAACACCTACGACACCTCAGACGAGTCTTCGAGAAATGTAGAAGGTTTGGGATTTCTTTAAATCCTAAGAAAACCCTTTTCGGGCTAGAGGAAGGCAAGCTGCTAGGACACATCATCTCCAAGGACAGAATCAAAATTGACCCTAGCAGAATCGAGGCCATACAAAAACTAGAACACCCAAGAAACCTCAAAGAATTACAGTCTTTTATCAGGAGAATAAACTTTCTATGAAGATCCATTCCAAATCTGGCCGAGCCCCTTAGAAACATTACAAATATTCTAAAGAAGGATGTAAAAATAAAATGGGACTCTGAGCCCAAACAGTCTTTCGAACAAGTCAAACAAGCACTCACAGAGGCCCCTGTCTTAATCAGTCCTGAATTTACCAAGGATTTCTATCTTTTTTCTTTTGCTTTCGAACACACTATAGCAACATTATTACTACAAAAGAACAGTGAAGGGTATGAACATCCCATAGCTTTCTTTAGTAAAGCGTTAAGAGACGTTGCTCTAAATAACAAGATAATGGAGAAACAAGATTTTTCCTTGGTGAAAGCTATAAAAGATTTTAGGGTCTACATCCTCCATTCCCATACCATTGCATATGTTCTGAATGTAGTAGTAAAGGACATCTTGATCGAGGACAACCCTGATGGGAGAAGGGGAAAATGGATTGTTGTCATTTTAGAATATGATATAGAGATTAAGCCTACAAAATTAATCAAGGGCCAAGGCCTAGCAAAATTAATGGCTGAATCAAATTTCCATGCTCTTGACATTAATTTTTTAGCTGCAGTAGATGAACAGGGCGAGATGGCGACTCCAAGCATGAGAGAGGTATTTCTCAACTCTCCATCGTACGCAGACCTTATATTCGTTTTGAAAATTTTACAAGATCCCCCTGGTTTGACTAAGACTAAAGCTAGATTTTTAAAGTTGAAATCCTTAAAATTCTGTATTGGAAAGTTGAAAGCCTTAAAGGCAATTTGTATTGGAAATATCCTGGAGGCATTCTGTTAAATTGTTTATTGAAAGATGAAGCTGACAAAGTGATACAAGAATTTCATGCAGGAGAATGTGGTGGCCATCTGAATTGGAAGGTCACAACCAACAAAATCCTCAGGGCTGGTTTCTATTGGCCCACCCTGTTCACTGATGTACATCATAGAGTGACTGCATGTCATCAATGTTAGATATTTGAAGGCAAAAGGAAACTCTTTCCTCTCCCCTTGAAAACGATCTCAGTTGAAACCCCTTTCCAACAATGGGGACTCGACTTCATTGGAGAAATATACCCCCCTTCTTCAGGCCAGCACAGATGGATTCTCACTGCCACCGATTATTTTACGAAATGGATCAAAGCAGTACCGAGTAGGAAAGCCACCAACTCTGTTATTATCAAATTCCTTGAAAATAATATGTTGTCTTGCTTTGGATGTCCTAGAAAGATCATAACTGATAATGCAGCTGCTTTTCGGTCCAAGAATCTCATATATTTCTGCAGCCAGTATCACATTGGATTGGGGCATTCCACAGCTTACTACCCTCAGGGGAATGGGCTGGCGAAATCTTCAAAAAAAACCTTGGTAAACATCATCAAGAAAACGTTGCAGGAAAACAAGAAATCGTGGCATAACAAGTTGGTGTTTGCCTTGTGGGCTGACAGACTGACCACTAATAGGTCAATTGGTATGTCACCATACCAGTTGGTCTATGGAACATAAACAGTTTTCCCCACTTCCTTAGGAGTCCCTATCATGAAATTGCTTCAATATGTACAAGCCGAGCCAAATGACTCACAGAGAAGGATCAACCAGATGATCCATTTGCAGCAGTCTAGGGAAGACGTTTTCAATAAGACCCAGGTAATCCAAGAAAGCATCAAAAAGATTTTTGACAAAAGAACCAAGGAAGATGATTTTGAACTAGGAGATTTGGTGCTGAGATGGGATGCCAAAAATGAAGACAAGGGAAAGCATGGAAAATTTGACAGTTTGTGGAGAGGACCATACATGATCCAAGCATTCAAGGGGAAAAATGCTTTCTTGCTGAACAATGTGATCTGCCAGGAGGACCTGTAAATGGAAGAATGTTGAAACATTATGTTCCACCTCAGTAAAGACTCGAGTTCCACTCACTATTGTACATACCATTTTTATTTTTTCACCTGCATTTTCTAAGTGAATAACATTAGTCAGTTGGTTGAATCCCGAAGAGAAGGCCCTAAGTTGTTGACCACTGTTCCTCCAATTTTTGAGAATAAAATCAATCAATCAACGAAGGCTACTAGGCAGAAATTTTCAGAATGGCAGGAACCAGGATTCTTGGCACTTCATAGGGAAAGTACCATCCCCAGGTGGAGCCGTTGTTATCATCCTATAAGTTATAGAATCAACTAGTGATTGGGATATTATCTGTCTCTATTTCTTTTGTTGACAAATGATTTTTCATTCTGCAAATAATTTGAAAAAAAAAGGAAAAAAAAAAAAAAGGAAAAAGAAAAGAAAAGAAAAAGAAAGAAGAAAAAAGAGGGCAG
The DNA here is from genome assembly GCA_009831015.1 of Picea engelmannii. Lineage (NCBI taxonomy): Eukaryota > Viridiplantae > Streptophyta > Pinopsida > Pinales > Pinaceae > Picea > Picea engelmannii. The sequence continues at coordinate 557,736 of ML782798.1, forward strand.
AAAATAATTTCAATAAAAGCCCCATGCAATAATACTAACTTGGTCCATACCTTTCAAGCATGGCCAAGTTCTTTTTAAATTGATGTTGATAGGGTAGTGAATGAGTTTGGCTAAACAGTTTAATCTTAGCCAAAGTGTCTAGG
>ML782798.1:558532-570295 GCA_009831015.1 Picea engelmannii
TCGAGCATGCAAATCGATGATCAACATTGGATTCTGGACCCCCTCGTCCATTCTACCTTTAATGGAGGGGGGGGGGTCCGGAATGAGTGATAAAAGGCGTGCAAAGATCTATAGCCAGGAAAAGGGTGCTTAGATCAATGGCTCAAAGTCTTTTTTGAACCCCCCCCCCGACTGATCTTCTTTTAACCAAGGGTGGGGGGATCCGGAATGGAATATTCCCTCTAGTGGGCCCTATTTATACGTGGCATCATTTTAATGGCCCCCAGTCCCTTCATCTCCTGCTATGTGATAGACCTCCATCACCTCTGGACATCACATTCCAATTTTCCCGAAATGGTCATGTCCCATAACCACTGTCAGTCCTCCCCCCTCTATTCACTCGTGGCAAGCCCCTTACTATGACTTTTACCTCCAATTGATAGCTACCACGTCACCCATCCATATCCCTCAGCCTCGTCACCGGCCATCGCACCCTCAAAGTGATCCGTTGGCCATTTATTACTGGATAATATATCCATTATATAGCTGACATGTCTCCCGCACCCAACTGACCCCTGTTTTATTTAAAACTACCTATTTTCCCCCTTACTTTTTCCATTCACCCATCGCACCAAAGAAATTCATCGCTTACTCCTCCGTTACAGTCTGTTTCCCTCATCCACAGTCAGTCACCCCCACTAATGTTGTGTTTTATTGTAGGTATTGTTGTAGAAATGGCGCCAAAGTCCAAACAGGCAGAAGGAGAGGAGAATCTGTTTCTCTTGCCTCCTATCGACCTGGACAAGATCTCACTGGTCGACAAAGATCGGTTAATCACAGATACAAAATGCGATTTTGACTTCTCAGACCTCCAGTCGTGGCTCATGGAAGTTTTCTTGGACCAGAGTGATGAAATTGGACTCTGGGAGTCCAATTTACCCCTCTACCTCTTCCCCCAGATCCACCATTTTCCTGAGTTCACTCTCAAGTGTCAAGCTCACTATATTCTCGAACAAAGAGCCATCATCTCCTCATCCGGAGAGATCTTGTTCCTCATCACACCCGAATACATAGACCAGATGATGCAAATCCCCCGAGCCGACTCTGCATCTCCCTTCAACCTGGAAATTCTTACGGAATTATACCAGAAAATGACCTTCCCCCAAAGAGCTCAAATATTCAAGCTTTTTCTTCCCCCATCCGTTCAATTTCCCTCCACAAATCCTCCTTACCCGTCTTCAATGTTCTCGACTAAGGGAAACCAAGCCATCTCATCCATTTGTTCTCTGTTAGGTTACTATTATGATCAGTGGGTAGATGAACCCATTCTGGTTTTTCTATCCATCTTCTCTACCAATGAAAAGCCCACCACCCAGTTTGACTTCAGCGCATTCTTGGCAGACAATATTCACTAACAGTTCATGAATTTCAGCATGGAAGGCATGTTCAGATACTCAACGATACTAGCATACTTGTTCGTCTTCTTCCAGGTGGATAAATTTGGCTTTTCCATGCAGAAGATGGATGGAGATGGTAAACCTGAAGCAGTCACAACATGGACCTCCTTGCTCAAGCACAACTCCATTGATTTCAGTTTCAAGGAGTTCGTCGATCAATTCTACCACCCTGTGGTAAGCATGCTAGGTGCCAGGCCCGAGCCTTGAATAAACGATGAAGTCCAGAGAATCCTGCATCTATCCTACAACACAAATACCGAGATTGGAACCTGTATCAGTATTACACCAAGATCAGAGTATACAGTTGCGAGTTGGCACTGTATAAGCTCCCCAAGTATCTGTCTGTCAGAATCTTTGCTCTAGAATATATAAGGCAGATAATAAACTCCGATGATATCCATTTTGTTTCATTGAAGAAAAAGTAGTAGCTTAGAATCAAGGGGTAGATTGGCTCCTTCATATGCAACAATCGGGGTGCTGGGGAAGAAGCAGACATGCTGCTAAAAGAAACCAAGTTCTCCATGAGCTTCCCATGGCATTATGATCCATGTGGGATCATCTTATAAATGAGGGTCAAGAAAAAAAACATCCCATATATCCATGAGTCCAAGCCTGAAATTCAAAAATTTGCAAATCAAACTGTGTGGGAGCCTAGCACATTGGTCAAAGTACAACATCAGGATCCCCCGACCACTGTATCTCAAACAACCACGCCACAGGTCCCAAAAGAGAAAAGGTCGACGCAATATTTATCTCCGCTTGTCACTGAGGTGTCTTCCGAGGAATTCTAACTGCATACCAAGAGGCCTAATACTGTTGCAGCTCCTGGCCCGACCGAGGAAAAAGAAGCCCCATCAACTACAATGACCAAAGTTGGTATTCCACCCTTTGGTTTGAGCCTCCATAAGGTTATTACCCCAACATTTTCGAAGTAGTCCACAGATTCTCCATTGAACACTAAGGTAGGCAAGGTGGAACCGAAGCTAAGTATTTTCGAGAAGTACGAGATGATCAAGAAAAGGAACCAGACTCTAACCAGCAGTACTTGCACTCAATTTTGGAAGTAGACGTCGACTGCGCAACATAGGTTGTTGTCTTCATTTTACACATAGAAGGGAAGAATGCACATGGACTTCCTCCAGGCATAGGTACCAGATCCAAAGCTGATCACTAACTATAAAAGGGCTACCTTCAAATTCCAAACGAAGGACATGAATCCGGCCGATGAGATGGATCTGCACAAGCAGACAGAGGAAATGGTTTTCTACACGTTGGTGCATGCTTCCACTTCTGCGTCTAGATTTTAGGTGTCCCTGAACAATTTTCAAACACAGCTCAAGCTAGATAAGATATCGTCCTTTGCAAAGGACAATAGGATCAATACTTTGGAGGAGCTGGTCCTCAAGATCAGTTATGATCCTTCAAACGTGAAAGAAGATGAGGAAATGATCAAAAAGAAGAATGTTGACATAGCTTCCTTGAGGAAACAAATGATGCTCCCGCCCACAGAGGACTCACAGGCGAAGGAGATAGAAGAGAAGGAAGGAGAGAAAGATGAAAATCTCAAGTTGCTCATGGAGAAGGATGCACAGCTTAAAGAAATGGAAGCTGATATGGAGAAGCTATTAAAAGAGAAAGAGGAATTGAAGCCAATGGAAGCCATTCCATTGAGTGCTATCCCAATTTCAGGAGTGAGCAGAACATCAGTGACAGAAGTCCCATCCGCGAATCCATTAACATCACAGGAGAAGACAGCCGACCTGACTAAGTCCATGGAAAAGATGAACCTGTAGGAAACAGAGATCAGCAGGATTAAAAAGGAAGTTGAGAACCTTCAGTAACTCAAAACTTCCTTCGAGAACAACCTCTCCAATGAAAAGTAGGTGACAGAGCAGCTCAAGTAGGAGCTACAGTAACTCGAGAAGAAAACAGTGGCAGGGAAGACTTTGGCTGAGGTTAAAGAGAATGTATGGACAGACATCACTAATTCCATGAACGAGATATGGCTAATGATACAGATCATGTTTGAGCAGAATGAATTGGTCCAGAGGAGAAAACAGGACATTGAGAAGATCAAAGTAGAATTGGGAGACATTCCAACACAGGTAAATGAGATCATCAAGTTCCTCAATTCTAAGACCAGAGAAGAGCTGGAAGAGCTGAAAATTGAAGACAGAACAGAGACCATCCTTGAGATCAAAAGAGTTTTGACCAAGAGAGGATTAATGCTTCAGTTGGAAGAAAAGGTTCGGGGCGTGGACCTGGGGGGACAATGATTCTTTAGTAAGATTGAAGCTCTCCAGATGAAAGGTCTTCCTGGTCTGAAAGTAATCAATGATAAATTGATGACACTCCCAGACTACAAGAAGAGATTAGCTGAAGTGGCTAAGGACAGTTCAAAGTTTGCAAGCATTCAAGGGAGCATCAGTGGCAAGTCATTCCTAGATGCCCTCCAGTGGGACATCAGTATCCAACATGAAATTCGATACATCTTCGTCACCAAGCCTACATTCGCCAAGTACATAGAAATGGATGAAGTGTATTGAAGGCTGCTCAAAGTCAACGTGCCCAGTCATCTTAGATGGGAGGAGCTCTGTGATCTGATCGATTAGAAGATGAGTTGTCCCAGTCTAGTCATTCATCCAATCAGATGAGGTCGTGCAGAGGCTTCATCAACGACCCACCCAGAAATCAACGTGCAATTACACCACATCATCAAGCAGTTCCTAGATTTAGGATTTTTGTTAAGTTAGTTAGGCTAAAAATAGATTTAGCATGTCCTGGTCATTAATGACACGATCTTTGTAATTTTAGTTATAAATACTTCACCTTTCGAAGTATTGAGGGTTGTTGATCTTCACACCCTGACGCTATCATACTATAATCTTTTTGAGATCTTCCATTAATAAAAAGGAGGTGCTTTTACAGGATTCTTACATGTATTCACTGGTGATGTCTTTCTCTCTAAGTTGAATGTTATTCTCGCTTTGTCATCATTTTTTTTTCTAAAACTAATCTTTAAGAGTAACGAATGTTGCAGGATTTATCTAGTATACCCTGTTTCTGACTCGAAAGATTTAAGTGTTTTATCTTCTGGTGTTTTCAACAAAGAAATTCTTAACTACCTTTTTGTTGAAATTATCTTTCTCATCTTTTCTGTTTTTCACCATTTAAGCTACTAAAATATCCGGTGATTATATTATCTCACCCTGTGAAAGTTTTCCCTTTGTGTTTCCTGTTTGTATTTCATATTTTATTAAAACTTAGACCCCATAGCCCAATGGATGTTTAGACTGTTTCAACCAATTCGAAAAACACTTTGACACCAAAACCAACCTATCTATTTACCTAGCCTAATATTTGAAATTTGAAACATAGCTAAATATATTAGAGAGATCCCTCTCTGAGGTTGGAAGGGCTAGATGCCAGCTTCAAAAGTGGTTGGATAAAGTTACCTTAGTAGATTTATTCTGCTTTCAACCTCTAGGAAATTGACCAAGTGCTAACACTAGTGATACTTATTCTCTAGAGAAGGAAGGTCATGTGGTCGTTTACCATTGGTTAACAAAAGATTACATAGTTAATGGAGAATTTGGTGTGGTGTACCATTGAAGTTTTACTATCTTAAGAGCATATATTATGCACTTGGGTTGCTTCTATACTTAGGAGTGAGTGGGAAAGAGTCTTGAGCCTAGAGAGAGTGTAGTGCGAAGGAGGAAGTTGTGCATTGTACTTAATCGTTATGTAGGTTAGTATGGTGATATTGACAACATAAGACTGTAATGGGTGATTATGTTTAGTTCCACATTCTAATGAACATTCAAATGGATATTGTAAGTGAGCGTATGATGTGAATTTAAAACTTGAGTTAGAATGATAAGTGAAGTATCATGAAAAGGAATTTTATTATGTCATAAGGTGTGGCATGGTATATGAACCGAGTTCTTTTAGTCACTATGCACTATTCTGTTGTACAAAGGGTGAGTTACCTAAATAGGAGGACACACCTTGAAATGCATTAATTGGTCTAGAAACTACTTGCTCACTAACAAGGATTTAAAATTTTTTTTTCCCTATGAAAAAACTGTGTTTGAAAATAAATAAGTAAATAAATAAATCTAGATGAGGAATGATGAACACATGCTTCCCATTGTTAAAAATGTCTTTCATGGTAGGGGAAAGAACTTGGAAGTGCTAGAAGTGGACAAGAAAAGAGCTAGATACCAAAGTTGGTAAGTACTATGTAGGTATAGAAAATATAATTTTGAGACGTAAGAAGTACAATGGTGAGAAGAGAAGACCTCAAGGACAAATGACTAAAGATTTTAGAATGAACTCTTATAGTAATTTTTTATTATTGATATAAAATATTCACTAACCCACATGTCAACATGGTGCTCTTTATGTATAGGCATGTTTGTAATAATGAATTGTTGATAGAAAGCAATATTTTCCTCGACCATGATGAAGAGAATCATATACTAGACAATTAACTTGTTTGAGATATAATCTATACAACTTAAGAAAAGAGAGATATTCAGGACAATGGAAAAAAAAAAAAAAAGAGTCAAGTGATGAAATCACGTGAAAATCATTTAGTAGTATATTAGTCAATGTTCCTAAGCACAGGAAATTTTACGATGACATATGTATTGTATCACTCAAGTTAGAGTGATAGTAAAGTCAGTGATAATTGGTTATAATTTTTAAGATATTCTGGGTGGAATTATATCCTCGGCTTACATTATAAATGAACTCAACATAAGATTCACTTAACTAAAGAACCAATAATGAGATAGCATTCTAATTGGCTATCAAACTAGTAGACTATACTTTAATATACGACTTAGGAAGAATAAATCTATAAGAGAAGCATGTCCTTTCATTAATTTACTTACCAATGGTAATAAAATAGAGTCAAGACATATTAAGGTGCCTACTAAATAGGCATAGTTGCAATAAATATATTAATAGCCTCGACATGTTTTAATCAAGTCATTGTCCAATGAGACCAATATAACACAAGGTTTGTTATCGAGAAAGATAAATAGAAGTTGTGTAATAAATTCTAATCATATTGTGAATGAACATAACTTCGGGACAAAGCTTCTTGAAGGGTGGGTGTATGTAACGCCCCATATTTTGGCCTTAGGCAATTATATCTTCATTTTTTCTCATTATAGTAATTCATTGCTTAGTAACTATTTGGACTCTATGAAACTAATATAGACATGTGAAAGGTGTACGTCTAGACTTATTTGTGAGTTGCACAATGTTTTATTTGGTTGTTATATGTTCGTGATGATGATGATTATGTGATTTAGTTAAACACGTAAATTTAAATGTGGAATTTTGGTACATGGATACCAGTTTAAATTACGTTGTGAATGCGTAAGATATGCAAGGCATGATAAAAATAAACATACATTCTTAATTGAGCATCAACGCAAATATGGATTCTTATATAAATTTGTGATGTATCTGCATCAATATGTGTTATTGGTGAACTAACCTACTAGATGATGAGCTATGTGATAGCCAAATGACTATAGTATTGAGGTCACTGGGGTGTTGTAGACATCAAGAATATAGTGTATGCTATAAGTTGTACTTATCATTTAATTTATGGTTTCAAATATTGCTATGATCTATGGTAAGTGTGGTTTTGACAGGACACACAACTTGCCCAGAGTGGTTATTGATGACGTGACTCTAAGAACAATAGTTGCACAGTATGGCTTGATGTGGGGTGTTGAACCTAGTTCTATGAGGAGGGGTGGAGGCATTTCCCACCATTTATCCTCTGAAACCTAGAGTCGTGGGAGGGTTGTGTGGAGTCATGCTCCCCTAGACATGTGATGGCGACTGCTAGTTTCTTGTTGGGGAAGCTTGGTCAAGATGTATGACACTTCCGCTTACGGGTTCTATCTAGAGTTAGGTCAATATAGTTGATGCTCCAGCTTAGTCCAACAGAGGAAAGGATAGGATGGAAGATGGAAGTAGGTTAGGAAGGAAGGATGCTTCGATATTAGTTGAGAATACTGATTGGGGATTAGAGATGCCACTATTGTTTACTCACTTGGTTCCTACCATGCTTAAAACCCTCTTTGATTTCCTAATGATATTTTATGTGTGACAATGATTTATTGATGAATTGGTGTAATTTAGTACGTTAAGATTATTAAATGATGCATTACTTGATCTGTTGTCCTACATGTCTTAGTGATCATATAGTAACTATGCACTAGAGGCAATGATTGTTTATCATTTGTACATGCATGAGATATGTGTCCGCTAGCTACACACACATACCCTACCCATGTACACTATTATAAGTAATTAATGTATTAATATTTAAATTAAATTATTAACTATTTAATTGAATGTTTATTGAATATGTAAATTATATTGCATTCAAATATCTAAAATCATTAAATACCTTCTTGACTTTGATAGATAGTGGGTGTGATGAATTAAATGAGCATGGTGGGGTGTTCTGTACATTTTGGGAAAAATTATCAAATAATATTTATTAGCTAGCATGAGTATAAAGACTTTTTATTTTATTTATTATTTTTTAATGCAAGTCATTTAGATTCAGTTTTATTTTAATTTTTTCCCAAAATATCTAGATAAGGGAGGTTGATGGATAATAATGAGGGTGGTTGAGGAGACTTGGGGAAGTGTGTATGGAAACTTGATAAATAGGGATAAGAAGTAGAGAGAAAAAAAAAAGATGGAGAGGTTTGAGCATGATGAGAGGTTGTGAAATTCTTGGAAGATATAATTCTTGTGAAAGTTTTCTTTATGCATTTGTACTTTGTTGTACTTGGAGTCATGGGCATGGAGGGCCAAGAAACCGAAAGGTTTCTTGGAGCTAGGAAGCCAGCTAGGCTCCTAGTTGGCAGGGAGGATTCTGTTGTTTCACTCTAGGAAAGCGGGAAAAGAATGCTTGGAAGTGCCCAGGACTACATTACAACCGATGAGCTTCAGAAAGCTAAGGAGGAGGTATTTTTCCGTGGTATTTGGTTATTGATATTTTGTATATACTTTTATTTTAAGTTCCAAATCATAGATTTAACATATTACTTATTTCATCATGTTATCTAGATTTATCATTGAACAAATGTAGAAGAATTGTGTAAATGAAAATCAATGAAATTATGCTAAAACGAAGTTGTTATTGTGTATGTATAAAATGAAAGATTAATTGTTTAACATCATGGATGGGTGTTACATTATTTCAATGCAATAGTGGGTTTGGGGTATTATATCGAACCTTGATGTCTTTTTTCTTGACTGAGGAAAATTGGATCCCTAAAGCATTGACTATCAATCCTGTCTTTTTGTAAATGTGAAAATCATTGCCTCACAAAATCATTATAAGGAAAGAGTTTCAGGTGAGAAACTATTGTGTGGATGTTTATTTTGAGGGTATTTATGTATTCTTCACTTTCTGTACCATCAGGTGGGAATATTTCATTCTGAAACATGTAAAAAATTTCACAATAGCTGAGGAAATGATCCAACTCATCATGGTTGTTTGTATCAAGTATATCGAAAGAATCTGGAACTATAGTATGAACATGCATAATGGGTAATATTTGGAGTTTCCCTTTCCTAGTTGTCATCCGAGACATATTTCCTCCTGCATAAACCATACAATTAAAGAAAATAAGTGTCTTACCAGAGTGATATAGATACATGTTTCTAAGTGCTTTCTGAAACACTTACCTGTAGACTAGAGATAATAATTGGCAAATCAATTGACTAGACTTTTGCAACACTAGAATATATTATTCTTGGTGGTAATATAGAAAAGTAGGGTAAATTAAGTATCCATGATGTCTTAATGCTTCCCAAATTCCCTCCAAGTCCTTGTCCAATTAATGAACAAAATGAGTTACATCTTCGACTCGGTCAGAGTCATACATGATATCATAATTTATTTCGTAGAGAGTCGAGGGATCATGACCTTTAATCATATCATTGGAGGAGTGGAACTGATAGGGGGAAGGCATCATTGATAAGTCATTTACATTCGAAGTTTGTAAGGATGAAGCCTATTTTATAATGATTGCAAATCCATCTTCTAATGATGACACCTTTAAGTTTTTCATTGTCCTCGAGGAAAGTGATAAATGTTAGCAATATTCTTACAAACTTATTGGTTTTCTCGCTTAAATAAATCCTTTCCATTATCGTTGTGTCATTATGTTAAAATAGTTGTGTGGTTCATGTTAGGGGTCAATGTAGGTTTAGTAGCCAGGATGTATTCGGTGATCGCTAGACAAATTTCAGTTGTAGGATGATATTAAGGTTCAGTTGTCGGTGATCTATTTAAGTAGTGTCATCGTAAAAAAAATTCAAAGGGAATAACAAAGGAATAACCCAAAAGTATTTACCACTGAAGAAAGGTTTCAATGAAAAGAACAACGAGTGGGAGCTTTCCACATGTGGGAATGGCATTGGTATCATGAAGTGATGGGGAAATGGGGCCAAAGTAAAGAATCATGTTAATGTGGGTTTAGGAACGAGTCTTATAATTTCATTTGGATGATGAAATGGATTTATAAATAGGAGTGCTTCATTGAGAAATATTACTTTCGACCAGTTTTCCCCAATGACATTATAAGGGTGTCGTCATTGTGATTCTAGTATTAGGAGCGTTGAAGAGTGGGAAGTAAAGAGACGAAAAAAAATACAAGGACCAAAGCCAAATAAATCGAAAAGGGGGGGATTTTTGTAGCTATTAATGGTTGACTTTTGAAAAGGTTTTGTAGCTTAAGGAGGAATGTATGAATGGTATGAAAAGATAAAATTGAAGGTTAATGAAGATATTATTCTCTCCATCTTTGGTGACCATATGCAAACATTAAGCTTGTAAGTGAATAAATCATCAAGTAGGTAAAAAGTAGCGCCTTGCCAAATGTTGGTAATATGGGTTCCCACCAAAATTATTAGTTTTTGTGGGGGTTGTTGTGTTCTTACAAAAAATGGCGACTTGCATGGGAGAACCAATTATCTATGTTTCAAATTAACCACGAGATAATACTTCTTGACTCTTTGATTTTTCAACAAAATTTATAGACTCAACTGTTAGAATATAGAAGATGGTGTGCTCGTTTTACCATTGACGATACCCTCGTCACCCAACCACAGGCCGAAGCCTCCCTCCGAGCACCTTAACCTTGACTGAGAATTCCTCCGGAAGCAATCCCTAGGCTATATAGCCAAACAACGGGACAACGCATCTCTCTCCAAGGATAACGCAACACAAGAAATTGATCAGATAGTCCCAAACCCTAGCCAAGAGATATCCAAGCCAATATTGAAACTAGATACTACTGCAGCTGCACCTGCAACCCTCCTCCAAACCTACACACCAGACTGCAACTGCAGCGTGCACCAACTGGGAAACTGCTACGTAGAACTGGCTCTATCTGCAACTGCTGAGATGCTACAAATGAGAACTGTCGCCCTGTATTTATAGTAATCTTGCCAGTTTAATGGGGTCGACTTCTCTTTCTGGGTATGTATATGTTCAGTATATTATTATTAATTCTGGCCGACTTCTTCTCTTGGAGGCTAATAGCCTAATACAAATTTTCTTCTTGAGCCGACAAGGCTTCTAGGGTTATTAGCCAATTTATTAGGGTTTCGCTTGCTTCCCGGAGTCTTCTATTCTCGTCAGGTTCACATGTAGAGGAAAATACCTCCCACAGCTACCATAATATTAATATTCCCTCCTAGCTAGAGAGGTATTTACAGGTAATGGACTTGAGCACAAAACATACCATTTACCCGATAGCATCAATATAGTCATCTAGACTACTTCATGACTAGATCATGAGCATCACCATCACTATCAGCTGCATCATCTCTCGAAACCATACTTCATCTGAGTAATATGATGCTAGATAAGTCACTCTCACCATAGAGTGATACAAGAGGATTAAAATCTCTGAACTATTTTCTGTCTAGAAAATCTATGTTCATCATTCATCTAAATGATCATCATCTCCAATAAACTGTTGATAGTCTTCAAGGCAATTAGAAAAAGGATAGAACACACCTGTGTCTATTCATAGTAGTACACAACTACAATCCAGTGGTTAACTACCACATCAAGTAACACACAAGTAAATCATCAACAACGTATAGTTGCGAGCAGTGAAACACACTCACCACAGTAGTCCTCATCTACTGTCATATAGTCTTCATAACAAACATCTGAGAGCATCCTGCATAGAAACAATGTTATGATAAAAATTGTATCATCTGGGCCAATCTTTCACTCACGTCTGTGAGATATGAAAGAATGTCT
>ML782799.1:20128-37075 GCA_009831015.1 Picea engelmannii
GAAAAGATATTATGTCACTATGGATGTCTGGTACATACATCTTTTGATCCAGGGGCCCACTTCTTTGCAAACACTTATAAATGGTTGATCGGATATTTAAGGTTGTTGATTAGAAGAGTATTCCATACTACCCTAGCGAAAATATCCTAACAAAGAATATGAACAAGGTATTTGCATCCATACTCACAAAATATGTGACTTGAAGAGATTAGACTACAATAATTGACTTGATGTTATTCTCTCGGAATATAGGACAACATGGAAGAAATGATAAATGTAAAAACCTTTGACAAATAAGAAATAATGTCGATAAAAAACTAGGTGTTATCCTTGTAAATAGAAGTAACATAGAGGATATAGACAACAAAATATTTTAAAAAATGATTGGAAGAATTGGAGAGACTAGAGAAGAACATGCTTTGTGAAATATTTAAATGAGAAATGATCAATATTATGGTGAAAAGTTATGATGCAAACAAGATCAAGAAGTAAGATTTTGAAGATGGCATGCTGAATGACATTGAACCCATTCAGCTCTAATGTTTTCTGACATTCTTCCCCATAGACTTATACTGAAATAAATATCTATTTTTTTTTCGCCAAGAAGACCCGCAAACCCTTTTTGAAGCGTCGTTATTATAGAAAACTTGTCGCAACATCCRTCAAATGCAACATATTTATAGATTTTGTAACGTCGCAATTCCGACGTAAAAAATTCCTAAGTGACCGTTGGTATTTTGACTTGGTGAACATACTAAGGTGACCGTTGGAGGGGAAAACCTAGTTTCCAAACCGTCGCAATTGCGACATATATCTTCACAAACGTGGCAAGAGAGACGTTCCAGTGGAAAACGTGGCAAGAGAGATGTTCCAGTGGAAAACGTGGCAAGAGAGACGTTAATGTGGCAAGAGAGACATTAATGTGGCAAGAGAGACGTCAATGTGGCAAGACCGACGTTATCGGGCAACATGATTTTTTTATTTTATAAATTACCTCTATTTTGCGAAAATATGGACAATTTTGTCCATAACGTCGCAAATAAAACGTCATAATTTTTACAATATGTACTAGTGTGGTGATGGTCAGTGCATTAGTTGCACTCTTTTGTATCATGTTGATTATTTGATACAGAGACCATGACTTATTAGGTGGTTTTCCATTTTCTTGTGAAAGTTTTGTATAACACTGGATAGATGTTGTGCTATGATAGATGGGAGGGAGAACTTCCCATTTTCTTCAGAGTTGTTTTGTTTGTTTTTTGAGAGGTTTCCAGAGACGAGGCCTACTTTTTTCTGTCGGCCTCTTAGGTCGATGACTGAGGTGCATATGCACATGTGGGACGAGATGATTCCCAAGATGGGCATGCCCGATTTTCCAGCTAGGATTTCCAAGGAAGCACTTCAGCTATTAGCCAGTGAGGCAGATCACGTGTTCATGATGGTGTCGTTCCCTTATGGGGGGATAGATTGGCGAGGATGTCCCAACATCCTATTCACAGTGGATGAGACACCCGATCATTGAGGTAAGATTTAAATTAATCTTGTACTTTCATTTTATTGTCTTACCTAATTCGAATAAATTTTATTCTAGAATGTTCTTTAACGTTTTTTATTAAATTGTTTAATGAAATTGTCGACTAATTATTAACTTGTATTATATTTTACATATGTTGGCACTTTCATTAGGGACATTCCTCCTCCCCCGCCACCTAATGCAGATGAGGATATGGTTGAGGCTGCAGTGGGTGAGGTTCCTCAGCCGCATATACCACCTGACATGTAGCATAGGCCCAATCTCAGATATAGGATGGAGGTGTGTCACAGACTAACTGCAATTTTGGTTATCATGGGAGTCTTCCCTATCCATATGCAAGACATCAAGGCTGGACCTGATCTCAGTTTTCATCTGTGGACAGACTTATCGCGTGATATGACGTCTCTTATGTGTCATATTATTAGAGTTTCCAGGTTACTTGTATGGATGAGGGACGACGCATCCTCCAGTACTGATGATGATGAGGGTGGTGATGATGATCAAGGTGGTGGTGGCGCTTCTTCTTCAATACCTCCTCCTCCTCCTCTGGGTGGTGATCATGGTGCTTCTTCTTCAGTACCTCTTCCTCCTCCTCCAGGTGGTGATGTTGATTAGGGTGGTGATGGTGCTTCTACTTCAATACCTCCTCCTCCTCCTCCAGGTGGTGATGTTGATCAGGGTGATGATGGTGCTTCTGCTTCAGTTCCTCCTCCTCCTCCTCCAGGTGGTGATGTTGATCAGGGTGGTGATCATGGTGCTTCTTCTTCAATACCTCCTCCTCCTCCTTTGGTGGTGATGTTGATCAGGGTGGTGATGGTGCTTCTTCTTCAGTACCTCCTCGTCCTCCTCTAAGTGGTGATGTTGATTAGGGTGGTGATATGTGTGGACCAGATATGTACATTATAACAATTTGTTTTGTTGTTGACCAGATATGTACATTATAACAGTGATTTGACTTGTTCATATATATATATATATATATATATATAACATTTGTTTGTGTTCATGTTGATGTACTTAATTTATATGTTTATTTTGATGTTGATGTTAGGTCATGTTATATAATTTTCTCCATAAAGTAAAGTACTCTTAATTAAGTACTTTATTTTTGAATATATCTAAAATAAAATACTCATGTCTAAAACAAGTGAAATTAGTACTCATGTCTAAAGTTGCTTATACATGCCTTTTATAAATGTTTTGATGTGTTAATTATATATAGTACAAAGGATATATTTAAATAGGTTTGATTACAACAGTTCTTAAGTTATTATGTTGTCATTTTTATATTTGAACATGATGAAAATACCAATTTTATCATGTTTTTGTAGTTAAGAGGTCTTGAAAAGTAAATAAGTTATAAAAATGGGTAAAGATAGGTCTTTTTTGTTTTTTCAAAAGAACTAGGGAATTTTATATCATTAAAATGGTGTGCTCAAGACCACTAAGATACAAAATGATAGCTTCAAAAAGTCATGGAGACCTCCATAGCTAAGAGCTAATCCAAAGTTTACAAAAATTGTGTCTAGTTCCTTAAGGACTGCCCAAAAACTTATATTGCTACTTTGTTGAGAGGTATACAGTCGCCAATATATACCATTAATAAAAATTGATAAACAAAACACGACTACTACAATTTTCGAGGAAATCAAATACCAAGTTCATGCTTGATTGCTTGAGTTCCTTGTTGATCCCAAGCTGCTTCGGCGGGCTCATTGAGGTTTCAAGCCCTACTTCTTGTCACCATTGGCTGGGATACTGAACGGGTTGTTTTATTTTTTCTGATTATTGTCCAACCAATATTTATAGATAGAGGGGTCGACACAAGTCCTGTCATTTCCTTGTTTCTTGGATATAGAGGGTCTAAATTTTCTCATGCCTAACTTCAACCACTTTATTATCCCAACTTACCAATGCATTGGAGTTGGGGTGAACCTCAGAATCTTTACCTGGATCTAGAGAAGTCGGATCTTCTTTTTCCTCAAGCTTTCGAGGAGAAACTTCTTGCATTTCAGGTTGCACAGTAATCTCTTTTGTGACCTTCTTGACCACTATTTTGGATTTAGAGACTTCCAATGGAGGGCCCAGAACTAGAGATTCCATGTCAGAAGGAAACAACGGATCTCCATTCGGCACCTCCATGGGAGGGACCGCATCTAAAGAGTCTGCTTTGGTAATAAGTTGATGATCAATGTGGGATCCAACCCACCAAGTTGGTTTTCGTTGCTTTCAATATTTCTTAGGACCCCTAGGGAAATGCGTTTTCAAGTGACCTATACCAAAACAGGCACAACATTGAATTTTTTGTTTTTCATAATCTAGCTTTTGGGTCCACAAATAATGATGCATGATCTTTTCATCTGGTAACTTATTAAAGAATTGTATTAAATGAGCATAAACTGAAGTACACCATAAAGAAGGAAAAAATCAAAAGGAAAGAGACATAAGCATGCAATATGAACAAAAAAACTTGATAACGGAGTTCGTCCTTGGCGGGCTACGTCTCTAGGTCCTACTCTCAAATGGGTAGGTCTTTTTATTAACTCCAAAAAAAAATTGGGCAAAATACATAAGCATACCTCATTTTGTAGTTAAGCTACATAAGATTTACTCAGATCAGAAAAAAAAAATCATCACGACTGCATTTGTGGCGTCAAATTACCTAAAAATGACTATCTCCACGCCTCGATCTAAGTCTAGCACTTTCATGGCCAAGAGACACCCCTGTCTCAGTTTCCATGCCTGCCTCTGTAAATGAATGACTGGAAAAATATTGAAATGTGTGCCCAATATGTACGACCACGCCTTGGTCTCTCTTCTCTCTCGTACACTGGCGGAGGCCCCCTTTTATAATTATTTTCGTTGGTTATGCAATAATGAGGTGGTTGGCGTATTAGCTAGTGGAGATATTTTAAGTCTTTGTTTGGAGGAGGTTATGGGGTCGAACCTGCTGACCTCCGTTTCTTTTGGTGTGTATTTATATATTTATATAGTTTTCGGAGTTTTAGGCGGGTGACTATATTTGGCAGCTGGAGGAATATATATGGAGAAACTAAATTGGCAGAGATTTTGGCTAGAATGGAAAATATTCCATATATGGAGTGTGGTTGCATGAAATAAAACATAACCAGGAGTTGGGCCGAGGGCATAGCCCCTTTTATTTTCCACCCACATAGAACATTTAAACTTAAATAATATTTGCAGCATATGATGAACAAGGACTATGTACTGGCATGTTGGCTAGTGCGGAGTTGTAAGGCCTTTGGGCTAGGAGGTTAGGAGTTTGACTCACGTTAGCTCCAATATATTTTTTAATAAACTGTACTATAAGAGGCCAATGGGGGTTTGCCGCGTGGAAAACTCTCATTGGTTGTCCTCTACCACGTGTAAACCGGAGACTGGAACACATAACCTGCCACGTGTACCTATAAGAATCTACCACGTATACCTGCAACATTGGACCACATTTCTCTGTACGTACATGCCATGTGTCACCCTTGCAATGGTGAAACATGTCACCTTGACCTTTGATGTTTTGACCAAGTTTGACCTTAACTTTGATCGCTTATAAATTTTGTATACGATCTCTGTTTGACGATATGTTTGCGTCGTTAGAAATCTTGTGACACGCTCTTCGCGACCATGTCATTTTTATTGAGTTTTGGGAACTTTGAATTTTTTCCCTTTCTCTATCTACTGAAGCCATTCTGAGCGTCTTGAGTTACCTCTATAAGTTCTGAGTTGTTCTTAACCTTCTCTGGATCTTTTTTGGATCAAATTTTTATCCCCTATCAAGTTTATTTCCTCTGGGAACCCTTTGCTAAAATCTATTTCTACACAGATCCGAGCATAGGTGTAGATGTTTTAGTTTTTTGATTCAGGGATTCCGTAATGAAACCTTCCCAAATCATTACCTATGGCATGAATAGAGGATAATCCCCAAACATGCAAGGGCATATTTTGGATCCTAACCCAAACAGATGTTGAAGATAATGAATCCTTCGAAGGATCAAAAGAAGGAGACCATGACTTCATGCATAATCCCGAACAACCCCAGAACGAAGGACTATAATTAAAGATCAAACTCAACAATGAAAAACCCTTGAGAACAAGGGTGAATGAAAACTTCACCTTTTAGAACTGGTATCCAAGATCTTGACATCCATTCATGAAGATTAATAAGATGAGGCTAGAGACCATTAAAACAACATATGAGTGTTGTGGAGATGAGACGGGCTAACTTGGAAATAACATCATTCCTCATAGGAATGGAAGGAGTTGGAGCTTCTTGCACCAAACAAGACGAAGGAACAACATTGACATTCCCTTGCACCAAACAAGACGGATAAAAAGAACTCCTCTTTACCACATCACAGAAAGAGCTACCATGAATGGTAGCAGATCCTGAAGATGAATCCTTAAGAGGAGAAAATGACGACCCAACAGAGGATCTGAGGCATACAGAAGGAGTTGTGCCACTAGACAAAGGAGACACCATCTAAGACAAAGGACTTGCAAACATGAGGTTCAAGGGCGCAGAAGGGCCCTGAGCAGGCCTACGGGCGATTGGGCATGAACCCTAGCTATCGAGTTCAATGCGCGAAGCGGAATCCATTGCTCGATTTGACTAATATAAAGATATGTTTATGTTATTAATTAAAGTTTGGGAAATTTAAAAGTAAATTATATTAATCTTCAACCTTAGTTTGTATCACAATTTTACAAACTAGTTTACTTGAAAGTATGATGTGAGAATTGGTCCTCATTTCAAGAATATTTCTTTTGTTCACAAGTTCATAATGAAGAATTAAAAATAGTTATGATAAGCTCAATTAGCATTTATAAAATATTTGTGATATTTTAGCTTCCTCTTAATTGTAATTTGGTCATATTTTTTTATATTCCCATAATTAATACAGGTCTCAAAATCTCTAATTCAACATTTTTTTCCTATACTATAAGGATGCATGAATGTCAAACGTAACCAAAAAACATGTACAAAAACATAAAAATATTTAGAATATTAAATATTTTAATTTGTATGAATTATTCTCTTTAAATAATTTTCTTAAGTGGGTTAATTACATGTATTTAAGTTTTATGTCATTTTTTGATATCTTATGTTACATGTTAATTTTTGTTATAATCGATATTAAGAATTGAATTAGTTATTAGGAGTCATAAAATTTATATCCAATTAGCTATTAGGAGCCGTAAAATTTGTTACCCACAAATAAAAAGAGGGGATAAGGGATAAAAAACTATTATGATCTACATGTTTAATTCTATTTTTAATTATTGTATATTATATGTAATATAAAATTAATATATAACTTAATATATTATATTTTATTATGTTATAATTAATATATAATATAATATATTATATTATTTATGTTATATTTATTTATTTATTATATATTATATTATTATATTTATAATATATAACATAATATATTATATTTATTATACTACATAATATATTATGTATTTTTTTTTTTTATGTAATATCTTAAGTATATATTATTATATGGGTTTAGAGAGGGACACATGCATTGGTTATTTAAGGACAATGATGTTTTTTTTTTACACTCACCAAGGAGGCTCATTTTAGATATGAATATTCCCCTAATTAGTATATATGAACTCAAAATTAAAAACTAATACAATATAGTATGATATGGTAATGATATGAAATGGTGGGTAACAAAAATACATTTTAAAATTATAATATAAAATATTTGATATTTACAATACAATAATATATTGCTTTTTAAAGTAAAAATTAAAATTAAAATATTAAAAGTTCAAATATCATCTAGATTTACAATGAAAAATTATTTATATCATTTACACATAACATTTAATTAGATCATCTAATAAAAAAATTAATAATATTTCATATGAAATATTAAATACTAAAAACATTATAAATTTAATAATCAAATTATTAAATCCACTATAGATTTGAAAACATAAAAGTAAATAATTAAATAATAAAACATGTATAATATATCACTCTTTGTTGTCATCGCCCCGGTTATCTTCTTCGCTTGGTATGATAACATTGTTGTTCTCAAAAATATGTTTTGATCTAGGGTTGTGTCTTAATACAAACCACCAATCCCTATCCAACACATTTGGGTTAAAAAACACTTGGTTGTAGTGTTTTGGGAAAACATAAGGCTCCTTAACTTCATCCCACATCTTTTTAGAATTGATACATATCATCCCACTATCACGATATTCCTTTACATTATTATGATCAAAGGTGTCCCACCACTTGCACCTAAAAACAACAATTGGAAAGAAGAGAATTAACCTAACTTCCCATGTATTATGTTTTGATCACAGTGGCTAGCACGACTAGATTGGTTGAACTCGACTTCCACTCCACATTCTTGTTTCATGTGTCCATCATTGACATCCTCTGTGTGAAAATGATGTACATATGCCCTCATAGATGGGAACAAATGCACCTATAAAAAAGTGAAAAAATCACAGTGTCAATATGTGTCTAATAACCTGACCATTAAAATAGAAAATAATATAGATGTACTTACAATTCAAATGTGCATTACGAAGTTAAAAATGTACACAAAGAGATTATTATCGAGTTGGTGCAACAAATCCCTATGTTTAGTTTATCCTCTTCTTCATGAGGGTAACGACCAGATGCACCATATTTCTCTCTAACTTGGTTAGCAACCCAATTGTTGGGGCATATCATTGGCATATTTTCTTTTAAATGATCAGGATGAGGTATGCTTCTACCATTCAATCGTCTGAATTATTTCATGACACTTTCCCAATTCCTCCTCTTTTGTTTCGTACAATGTGACCCATGGTTGTGTTTCCTCCAAATTGTAAAGAATGAATTTATTGATGGCATCAATTTCTGAATTCGTTGATGTATTCATGAAATCAAACCAACATATAGTACATATGAGATCATGAAAATATACATTATGAAGTTCAGTGTGAATATTTACTATGTAGAAATTTGACAAACGATAAGTCACTTACTCTTTATCAAGCGCCTTTTTCCATTTGTTTGGAGACGCTCCCCTTCTCTTTTGTCTTCATCCCTTTCATTGTCCCAAATCATTGCACTTGGTGTGTTGTCGATCTACTTGATGTACTCACCGGAATAATAGAAAGACTCATATGATATGTACCCTTCTACCATATACCCCTTGGGTTTTTCCCTTTGACGAACAAATCCTTTCAATTTCTTCATGTACCTCTCTAAGAAGAACATCCAACGACAAGAGACCACCCCGACTAATTCAACCTCACATACTAGGTGAATCAGAAGATGAACCTGCAAGTCCATGAAACTTGGCAGTAGTTCCTTCTCAAACATACAAACAATATCATTTATCTCTAGATGCCACCGTGGAATGCTAGCTATATGAATCTCCTTTGATGGGTCCAACGTACAAATGCAGATAATCTAGATATGGAACATTTTAGGACCTAGGGGGAGTCATGGTTCACACACCCATGCACGAGTAGAGGATAATGACACTACAAATTAAACACATACAAAATTAATTTTTTTGTTATCCCATGGCATAAAAATAAAAATTACAAATAATAAAATCATATTTTTTACATATGTCATACCTTTAGAAGGTTCAAATGGTCATGCGATTCCAACCCCGACAAATGGTCTTGACACACAATGAAGCAACATCGTAGGGAAGACCCATATAAAGAAGGCACCTTCAAACCCAATGTAACTTCCTTTTCCAAAGAAATATCTTATTTCTTCAAAATCCATGGGACATCACCTTCTTTGAAAGACCAAGAGGGACTAGCCTCTACTCTACTTTATTGTCTTGGCCAATGTTTATTTTTAATTTTTGAAGAAATAAGATCTCTCCTCACAGCCAATGTGTCACTTTCTTTCGATGATATGTGACACCATAAACAAGATGAAACATTTTTAAATATATGCATGGGATCTAGTAAGTGGGCAATCTTAAGATGTTCCCAATATGGGAGCTCATAAAAGATAGATTTCCTTTTCATCCTAATGAGCAATTTCTCTACATAGGTGTTGAAGAATTATGGATCATCGAACATAGGATCCCCATTTGAATTAAACATTTATGTAATGTCCTTCTCCTTCTCTCTCTCATATGTTATAAGCCATTATGTTGGTGTCATTATTGCAGGCCTTTGGGTTCTCTTTGGCTTACCATTGAAAGTGGATGTTGCTCTTCTATAAGGGTGTTCTTATGGGAGGAATACCCTCTAGCAATCGTACACTGGCTTTCGTAGGTGGTTGGACCACCTAGACTTCAAAGAAGGTCCACAAAATTTACATCCATGATAGCCTTTAGTTACAAGACCTGCGAAATTATTGTATACATAGCATGTTAGCGTTTAAGAATAGAACGTCAATCACATCAAATTAAATATGCAAACAAATATTGTTACGTATATGAAAAAATCAATAAACATGTTGATTACCAGAGAAAAGTCCTAAGCCTGTATAATCATGTGTGGTGTAAGAACATATGCCATTCAACGTAAAAATCATCTATGTTGCGATGGGTCTTGATACATCGTATACATGTATCCCTTACCATAATTCCTTCAATTCATCTACCAATGGTTGTAGGTAGACATCCATATTCTTCACTTGTCTTCTACCAGGGACTATAAGAGCCAACAAAAGATGTTCATTCTTCACAGAAAACCATGGGGGGGTATTGTTATTGATCACTACTACAGGCCAAACAAAGTAGTTGGTGTTTAGGAGGGAATATGGATTCACGCCATCCATTGCTATGTTGAGTCGTAGACTTCGTATTTCATCCTTGAATTTTTCTGGCCATGTATCCTCTATATGCTTCATGGCTATTGAATCTGTTGGGATTCGCATAACTCCCGACTCACTTTTGTGTGAGGCATGTCATCCCTGCAACATAGCTAATTATTTACAACTAAATAGCCTTTGAATCCTTGGGATTATAGGCATGTGTCGCAATGTATTATGAGGAGGACCATGCGATTTACCATTTTTATTTGATTTATGGTACCTGTCATGCCCACACTTCATACATATCTCTTTTTCTGCATATTCTCCTCTATATAGAATAGAATCATTCATACATGCATGATATGATATATACTCAACACCCAACATTTTCAATAACTGTGTTTCCTCTTCGCAGCTACCGGGAAAAAAATTATCACTAGGAAGAACATTATCTTTCAATAACCTACAGTTAGTGGGAATAGAAATGTACAAGTTCATTTAACGTTTATAAAAGAAACCATTTCCGATGTTGATTGTGTGACAAGATTTCTCAAAATTAATATAATGCACTTGTTGGTCAATTACCTCAATATTGTCGAGAAACATGCTTTTGACATGCCAAAATTTTCTTTCATGTTGTACAGTAACATTGTTGTCCCAAGCTGGGTATACTTTGATTGGAACTAGGTCCAAAGAGAGGGGTGGTGGAAGCATATTTCAAGCTTTCAAAAATGGTATCACTGATATGAGCATCATACCCTAGCTCATCATTCTAGAATGCATCTATCAACATTGTCTCCATGGCAGTCGTATCCCGTAAGTAACATCCATACCAACCTCTTTTTTATTGTCTCCATTGCCAACTTTTGAAGAACTACTATTGTTGTAGTCATTCCTAATTGGTGAATCTGGAAGTAGTGGGAATTGAATAGGTGGTTGATTTGACCATTCTTGGTACACTTCCTCTCTGAGTTGTGCTCTCATTGCAGCCTTCTCTCAGGTTGAAATTGTTGTGGGGTGCAGCAAAATATGGTAGGTAGGTCGTTCATCATCAAAATCCTAATTTCAAAAAGATTGAACATTAGTACATCGATGATATTAGTAAGAACAATGCAATAATTTGTTTGTTTAAATTACATTATACCAAAAAATTATTACCATCGTTGACCCAGGATTGCGGTTGGAAGATGGAATGTCACAATTGGAAGGATAAAGTGACTCTCCATTTTCATCTACCAATTTCTTGCGATATGTTTATCATGATAAGACCTTTCGACGTCTTTGAACCGGTACTGGAATATTTTTTGCATCTGAACTCGATTCTGAATCAGGATCTTGCAAATTTGGATACATTTTTATTCAGATTGGCATGGATAAAAAAAAATCAGTTAGATAATTGAAACATAAATCAAATGAGTTAAGCCTACTAGAGATGGAAAGGGAGAACTCTGTGATGGAATTTGAGCAATATGGAACGGGATGGAATTTGAAGAATTGACCATTTGATCATATTATAAGGTTTTCTCCCTGCATTTCAACAAAATTAGCAATACATTTTTCTGTAAATATCTAAAATAAATTTTGAGGAGCATACCACAATCTGAGTTTGAATACAGTTTTGAAACAGTTTTTAAGAATAAGGCGACATAAAACATAAAATGTATATTAAAGTATTGTAAGTCATGTGAATTCATCCTAAAAGATAATTTGAGATGAATATACTATTTAATATGCAAATAAAAGTCCAAATAACTTTAAAATCATTCTGGTGCGCTTATAAACCACAAACACATCGGTGCGCATTTTAATAATAAGCATCGATGCATTGAAAAATTAACCACACTGTGTTTTGAAATTTTGTTAATAAAAAACAATTATATGTTATTGGTGCGTAATATAATATGGACGCAACGGTGCATAATGTAATATGGACGCTCCAATGCGTTGAATAGAATATGGATGCACCGATGCATCTTACATAAACACATCGTTAAAAAAAAAAAAAAAAATGTAATTTTTTTAAACAATTAAAAAAAGAGCGGGAATCTAATTTCACAAAGTCCTTTAAATACTAAAACTCTATTCACTATTTCATTATTTTGCAAAACATTGCAGGGGAGAGACTTGCAAGAGAGACATATGGAGGAACACTGTGGAGGAGGAGAATACTTTGGAACCACAATATTATTCAGAATATGAGAATTTCAAGGGTATGGTGATTCACTCTAAACTCTTTTCATAAAGTTTTTTAAATATTAAGAAGGTATTCAATATTTTCATTATTTTGCCAAAATTTATAGGAGATAGACATATCCCGGAGCACTGTGGAGCAGAATAATACTTTGGAACAACATAAATATTCAAAAAATCAGGATTTGAAGGGTATGGTGATTCACTCAAAACCCTACATAGTAAAAATTTTAAATTTTACTGTTTATTTTGATAACAAGTTTTTTACAAATTGTATTCCTATTTGCATTTTAATTAAAATTCAGAAAAAAATTAAAAAAATTAAAAAAAAAATCATACTTACCTTAAACCCTTGTTTTTTTTTTCTTACATGAATGAAACATTTCACCCTAGAGTTTAACTCCCTCTATCACTTCAGAATTAGGGCTTTTCATTTTAGGAATTTTAGATCTAATGGGTTTGTTTTTCTATATATAAGTGTTTGGCATGTGATGCAAATGGATCACTTATTGCATTGGATCCCAAACGTAGTCAACCCTCTGAATTTTTTTTCTTTTTCTTTTGAAACAGTTCCAATTTGACATTTTTTTAAACGTTTTCCGATTTTCCGGTGCGTCATTTCGACAGAAACACACCAGTGTGTTTATGTCTAAGGAACATCGATAGAGCCATGATTTTTTTTTTTAAATTAAAACAAAATGCATAAAAAAAAGTATCCACAATGTTTTCTCATCTAAACAACACAGAAAATGATGTCACATAATTTTTCTAATTTTTCTTTTCATCGGTGTGTAATTTTTCTATTGTTTTTTTATGAATGTTTAATTTTTTTGCTATGTTTTTGTTTTCTACTGTAGTCACTGTGATGTTTTCTATATATATATCACATTGTTGTAATTCACAATTTTTAGAAAATGAATCAAATTCTCCGGTGCATTTTTTGTATTGAACACACTGGTGTTTTTTATGTAATAAACACATTGGTGCTTTGTATTTAAAAAGCACACCGGTTACAACGATTTTTTTTTCGCTGAAAATTATGTGATTATTTATAAAATATATTTAATAATTTTTGTATTGAATCGTACATGTTGTATATTGATAAAAATATGAGTGAGAAGAGTTCAAATAAGAAAAGTTTTGTTCAATACAATGATGACACATCTGGAAAAACAAAAAAAGGGAGGTTCTCTATAAATTCTATACAAAATTAATATGGTTGAACTATATGTAAGTTTAACTAATATGTATCGGTTAGTGTGTGTCATG
The DNA here is from genome assembly GCA_009831015.1 of Picea engelmannii. Taxonomy (NCBI): domain Eukaryota; kingdom Viridiplantae; phylum Streptophyta; class Pinopsida; order Pinales; family Pinaceae; genus Picea; species Picea engelmannii. The sequence goes on from ML782799.1 coordinate 33,895, forward strand.
CAGGGCCACAAAATGAGGAAGAACGATAAGATGCAAAAGAGCTTAAAAGCTTGATGAAAAAATTGCAGAGGGATGAATCAGGTGAATGAAAAAATACTATTCAATATGATTTTTTTTTTTGAATTGTCATTAATAATATACTTAGGAATACTAAATGGCATATTTCAAACAATATATTAATTCACATATGTTTAATGTTATACAGAAACCAACAACGAGGGAACATAATGTCATCCTAACAAAACAAAATTAATTAATATAGAAGATGTAAATGATGATGAATTGGTCCTTAGCTCATCTGGAGTGGTGTTGGAGATTAATCAAAGAGGGAAAAACTTTTACAAAACTATGAGGGATATAGTGGAATGAATGTATAGACGTACTTTCCACTTACAATATAGAAATCAATCCAATGATTCCAAGAACCATGTGTTGCCAACCATTTTGCATTTTTATCTTTTCCTTACAAGCTGCCCACACAAGGGTTTTGAACCCTCAATACTCATCGCAATATTTTAAATAAAACGACACGATTATCTTGCGCATTTGCACGCCTGCTTTTCGTTTTCATTTTCACGACTGCAAGCGTGAAAACCTTGAGTTGGAAGTCATGTCGATGGCGTTAAAATCGTCACTGGATTATTACGAATACTCTTGTTAATGTAGTCAGTTCACCTCTAACTCAATAATGGTCACACAGTTGGCAAGACACCAAACCTTTACTCACTTTGCATTTTTGTTAATATGTTTTCAATTTATAAGTTCATGATGCAATGATTTTTGGTTAAATCCTTGGTGCAATGGTTTCATAGAACGCATTATTTTTATGATCAAATCTTTGGTGCAATATTCAACATGTTGTTTTGTTTTAAATCATACAAATGTTATTGTTTGTTCAAATATTCGAATCGACTTGTCATGGTTTTCAATGGTTATTTGTTTGGCATGTCGTTTACATTGTTTTTCACACACACCAAAAGTGATTTGAATTACCAAGGCGTTGTTGATTGTACATATCAAAATGAATTGTTCGCATGGTTTCTTTTCATTCCACCACCCTTGCACGCATAGGCATTAAACGTCTACCTTGAATATCGGGCTACCTATGTTTGTTTTGAGGAAACTATGGGAATTGGTCCTATTTCTACCCTGTCTAACCTCTTCACCGTTTACCCTGCTGACTGTGTGCTCTCTCCTATGGCCCCTGTAGTGCGCATAGAACCTAATGGCATCCAAACGATGTTGTTATTTGACAATGCTCGTGAGGACCTGGAGAGTAGTGGGTGGTTAGTTTTCATCCAAAAATTCTAGGGTTTTAACCTCATGGTCGCTCAACAGTTTTCCCTCACATTCGATGGATGCAAGACCAAAGTGGGGGACATCCAGCTTGAATTGAACGAAGAATTCCTCAGCTCAGCCATGGGTTTGCCAGCTAAAGGGGAGAGGTGGTTTAAGAATTCGAAGGTGGATGAAGTGCCATGGCCGCTCCTGTTTACCTCGAGGAAAATTATCAGTTGTGATAAAGGTATTCCAGTCACGGCCCTTAAGTCTAGGTGGCATGATTTATTGGCCATTATTAAGAAATCTGTTACTTGCGAAGGTAGATATGGTTTAGTTTTTCTTTACCATCTTCGGCTGCTTATGAACTTCATAGATTTCCCTTTGAATATGCCTCACTACCTCCTACGCAGTCTGTATAAGATGGCTAAATGATTTAAGAGGGAGAAGGCTGACTCCAGCCTCTTCCATTATTGTTTGATCAAAATCATTATTGTTCATCATTTGAGGCTGAGTGGTGACTGTTGGCAAGATTTCATGTTGAGGAATGGCTTTGCCACTCCTGAATGTGGTCAAGTGGACAAGACTGTGGTCACCGAAACCCTTGTCGGGCCCTCTGTGCCACCTCCTACCCTCCTACTCGTTGTCGAACCCTCGACCTACCCCAACATTGACCTACCCGACACCCTGCCTAACCCATGTTCGAAAGGCAATCCTAAGACTATTAAGAGGCCTATAAGAAAAAATGGCAAGGGTAATACAGATGTCAACAACAAAGGTAAGAAGGTTGCACGATGGGTATCTAGGTGTGCTCGTAACAAGCCCAAACAAAACACTGACCAGAAGCCAATTGTTTTGAGTGAAGACTCGGATTCTAAGATTGAGCGATTTTTGACCGAGGAGTACCCATACTCACATGGCCTCTAATCTGTTGAACCCTATGACTACATATCCAACCTCCCACCATGCCTTAAGTATGACCCTAACTTCCCCGAGATCAAGTTTGACAGTGGAACCCCTGGTAATTTAAAAGATGCCTCACCTGTAATGCCACGACCCGATCAAACACAGTGCACTCAATGCAACTCTTGGCTCGAACGATACTATATAAATGTCCCTCTGTTGCAATCCAAAATTAAGTCCTTGGAGGACCGGGTGACTGTGTTGTCTAAGGAAAATGATAGAATGCAAGCCAATGATAAGAGGCAAAAGACCACGGGTTCTATCGTGTTCAAAAATGTTGAGGCAACCACTACCATTGTTAACTCGAAATTGTCCTGACCGAATTGTATCCCCACAGCCAAGGTATGTTATTTCAACATTGATTTTTGAATGATTTGGTTTGTTCTGAATTAGCATAGTCGATTGTGTTTTCTCTGAATTAGTATAAAAGATTTGTTGGATAAATCGAATACAGTTTTGTTTTGTTTGAATTGATTCAAAAACGATTCTGTTAGTTTTGAATTGGCATAAAAGATTTGGTTTGTTTTAGCGTGAATGATTTGCTTTGCTTTGAATTAGTAATTAAGGGTTTGTTTGATAGATCGCATACACTTTTGTTATCATTGGATTAATTCAAAACGATTTTGTTTGTAAATATGACCAGCTACAGAATTGTGAGATTCTGTAGCTAGTCATAAAATTTGGATTTTTGTTGATTTTACAATTAAAACACTATCTAAAATTGTTTACTCTTTCCCATCTACAGGTACACACGAATTTCAATGGGAATTGGATCTATTGTGGCAGTTTAGAACATTCTTTTGTTACATAGTTTTGGTTTAGGTTGTTAGTCTTAGGCAGAAATAGGAATCTGGGAGATTGTTCCCATATTTTTGCAAACAGTTTTGATATTTTCCACAAGGATTGTTTTATCCTGTGGCCTTTATATACTTATTATTTT
>ML782799.1:37125-59479 GCA_009831015.1 Picea engelmannii
TGTCATTCATATTCAAAGAGTGTTGTTGCTTCCTGTTTACAAGAAGCTTGTGGAAAATCTGGTGCAGGTTTCTCCCATCAAACAGCTAAATCAAGTACTGTGAACAGGACAAATAGGAAGCACCTCTATAGGTCAGTTTGTTAGTGTTATTCAATTAGTTAATTAATATATAAACTTCTTGTAATCTGAACACGTTTCGGTGTTCATCTCTATAGTTCAGATTTACAATTAGGATTGTTATTTTAATTGCTTAGCTTAGACAGCTTTCATTTTATTCCTTTCTCATAAAAATTATAAAGATAAAAAATAATGGCTTCGCTGTCATAAGACAATTTACAAATGATTTTGCAAATTTCGATCAAAATTTGTATTCTGTAAATACTGTACATATATAATTGAGATTTAATTGTATTGATAGATGAACATTTAATAAGTAGAATTATTTTTTTATGATATTAGTTAGTAAACTGTATATATATGTTTTAGATTTGTATATAGTTTGTTGTAGCTGCTTTTTCACTTAGATTAGTTTATTTAGCTTAGTTTTTCTTTCATTTTTCTAGGACTTAGATCGGCCAACAGAGTCGCTAAACCCGTTGGAGTGGGTTAATCCAAACGACTTGGGTTATTTAGACAACCCCGGACTGGATCCACTCCTCCAGTTGACGAGCGGTCAATTTCGCCCGTCAACACCATGTTATATCTAAAATACAGGAAGCATTTCCAGAGCAATGACCAATGAGACTTATCAGACTTGTAATAGAAAAAACATACAACAACAAAAAAGAATCATTCAAAAATTCATATTCCTAAAAACACTTTTTTAGAATATATATTACAAAGTATTCATTTATTAATATATCAATTTTGTCATATTTAGTTTTCATATATCAATATAAAAATAATTTATTGTCATGTTATTTTTTCAGGAAAATTATGAATATTTCAGAGGACCAACGAGATGATATCTAAAATATGCCAACAGGAATGTCCAAAAAAGTGTACAAGGAGATGGTCAAAGAAATGGACATAATTTCATCGCAAGAGGAGCCATCACAACAACAACGTGCTTCAAATGTATGTAATCATTGAATTTTGGTACAAATAATTAATTTAGCATTAAATATTAATTTTAAAATATTCTCTTACAGAAAAGAAAAGAAAATGGAACTCAGTTTGCATATAAAACTAGACGACAAGTAAGAAAAGGGTTGATAGAAAAGTTTGTGAGTAATTGTTATTTCCTTATTACAACTTAAGGTTTTTTTTTGTATATTTTAAGTTGTTTTACAACATCCATCCTTGAATGTCTTCAAATAGGTGCTAACATACAAAAAAGAGTCATCGGAAAAATTTATTGACATTGGTTTAAGTAAGGGTTGTGAGTATATGTTGGCATATAAAAAATTAATTGTGGAATTTGTAAGTATAATCTATGTTGTTTTACTTCTATCATTTTATAAATAATGAAACAAAAATAATACTTTATATTAAATCTATGATTTATTATGGGGTATAAAACTTGTAGGAAACAAAGTATGGAACTGGGCCAACAGAAGAATTGTTGAAACAAGGCATGAGATTTTATTTTGAACATGTGTATGATCCACGAGTCAATTCTTGCTTTGCAGGTACGTCACAGTTCAATTTACATTCATGTATATTATTTATTTCAATTTTCATTATTCTCACCAATGTAGATAGACTCATTACAGTTTATTTTTATGTTTGTAGATGGAACTTGAAGAAGATGAAAACAATTGGGGAAATCAACCAAACATTCATCAAAATAAACCAAGGCATGGAAGTAGCTCAAGCACTAACAACAGTTCCAATGAAGAATGATGACCAATATATTTGGATATCAATGCAAGCTGCAATTGTATTTTTTTTAAATAATTGTCTATGAAAATTAGACATTTCTATTTAGTGTAATGGACATAGTGTCCCAATTGAAATACAAGGGATTACCGATATGTTTCCCATTTTGTATGACAAAGACCCTCTTATTCATATAATAAAATATGTTTTAATTTATTTTATTGTGTTGTCCAATGTTGTCATGAAATGTTACATCGTTGATTAAATATATGAATGATTAAATATTATAATGAAGAGATGCAAAATCTGATGATATAACAAATTAATCCAAACATCATATCCAAATTCACTAATCAAAATATAAGATATATGTAATTGTTTTGATAAATAATGGAATTAGAAAATAACAATAATTGCATTATCATAGGTCGATGTTTCTCAACGTATTTTAATTATTAATCTCATCAGTGCATTTAATATTACAATGCACCAGTGTGTTTCATAAGAAATGTGCACTGGTTCTTTTATGTAATCAATTAACATTGGTTTCAATATTTATTTAATACCACAAAATTACATTAAAAAATTGGCCTTCGGTGCATTTAGCGTATATGAAGCACCGATGTTTTTGTGTTATTAATAAGCACCAGTGCTTTAGGATTATTAATAAGCATCAGTGCTTTAGGATTATTAATATGCACCGGTGTTTTTGTGTTATTGATAAGCACTAACACTTGTTTGTTACTAAAAAACACTGATGCTTTCTATTTTTAATGCACTGGGGGCCTTTTTCCAGGTAACGCACTAGTGTGTATTATTTTATACAGCATCGGTGCCTTCTTATTAATAAAGCACCGATGTTTTCTAAGTAGAAATCCCTGATGCTTAATTATTTTTAACTCTCCCAGTGTGTCTTACTATTAAATCCATGGTGCTTATAAGAAAAATGCCCTAGTGCTTAAATAGTTTATTACCCCGATGTTTGATGTTAAGTGTACAACACTAGTGTGGTATGTGTATGTATGCACCAGTGCTTGTACCTCATAAAAACGCATCAAATTGTAAACATCCGCTAACACCTTCGGCCGTCCATATATTTTTATTTATAATCAAGTTTCGTTACAGTATCCACAAAAACATCCTCTATCAAAAACAGATGTTGTAGCGGAGGTTTTTTTGAGAATTTTTTCCAATTTTGTAACACTAGAAACCTCCGCTATAACCTCCAATAAAAGGTATTTTCCTTGTAGTGATATTTTAGTTACTACCAAGGCATGGACATCCAAGTTAAGAAATATCCAAACTAGATGTATATGGGGATCTACATTCTTGCCAAATATGAATACAAGTTAGGTGAAAAACATGTATATACATTAGGACAAATATGTCATTTCTACGCACTCATGATGAAAAATTGGGCTATAAAACCTATGTTGACTCACCCAACATAGGGTACAAGACCACTGCTTATTGATGCAAGGTATAGAACATGGCATGCTTTCAACCATCCACATCATGTTGGGAATAGATGACCCTATATTAGATGTGAGACCCAAATAGACATGCCCTCAACCGAGGCCTTAGGTGTAAATTGTGTTCAAGAACTCAATGATTCATGGGATTTTGCAATTTTAACCAAGTATTCATTTTGTTATGTTCTTCTACTCTAGTTGCATTACATAAGTAGTTATGAGGTCATTTGTACATACCCTTTTTTTTTTTCTCTTTTCAATTTTTAAATACTGTATGTAAATATAAGACACACACACACATAATTAATTCTTATGAGGGCCTTAACATAGGGGTCCAAGGGCCTTAACGCAATGATCGAGGTTAGCTCATGGGCTCCAACATTTTTGTTTGTTTTTGTTATAATATTATAACATATGTTATTAATATGTTTTGTGTGTGCGTGTGTGAAACATATTAATAACATATGTTATAATATTATAAAATAATAATAAAAAAATGTTAGAGTCCATGAACTAACCTCTATCATTGTGTTAAGGCCCTTGGGCCCCTATGTTAAGTCCCTCATGAGAATTCATTATTAATTTATTTGTTACATTAGTAGTTCAGATAGAACTTTTTATTGTACCCTTTCAATATAATTGCACCCTTTGTCTCATATATATATATATATATATACACCAAGGAGACCTAGTCTTAGGATCATCATATTTTGTCCTGTGAATTGAATATATTGTAAAAGGATTTTTCCCCCTTGAAGTGGACTGTATTCATTCACTTTATATCATTTTCAAGGCACCTGGTTCATAACATTTGGTATCAAAGCATCAATCCTATGGTTTTGTTGCTTCAAGTGAGTCATCTTGGTATTTTCGCTATAAGATCTTTTTTGTATGATACAGAAAAAAAAAAAATTGGAGGTTACTTAGGAGACATATCCCAATACATATGGTAAAATTTCAAGTTTTAGTTTGTTATACTTTCAAACATATATCCTATATAAGATAGGGGTTTTGACTCATCCTAAAATTAGTCTTAAACGAGTCATCTTGGAATTTTCACTATACATTTTTTTCTAGGAAATTTTAGACAGTGAAATTTTGCGGAGACTGAGGAGAAATTTCATAGTATAAGTGGTCAAAATTTTAGGTTCTTATTCGTTGTAATTTTGGAGATATAGTCCATGGAAGAAAAGGTTTATGACTATTCCTAAAATCAGTTATCTTGGAATTTTCACTTTAATTTTTTTCAATGAAGATTCTGACTCTAAAATTTTCAGAATCTTAAGATGACACAATGAAGTACATGTGGAAAAAAATTTATATTTTGATTCATTATTTTTTATGATATATTTATTATGGAAGTTAGTGTTTTTGCATAAGTTATTTTCTAGTGATTTTAAGAATTTTTTTCGTGCTTAGCAAGCTCTTTTAAAAAAAAAAAAATAGAGATGTGTTACAACATATTTAAATAATATAGGATCTGTAGTTAAGAAGGTAAAACTTTAGTTGGGGAAGAATACACAAATGAAATACACATGGTTTCATGTGGTTGGAAACACATTGTTTCACCTGGTTGGAAACCACTGTAACCCGTGTTGGTACCCCTTCGAGTAGTACCACATTAGACAATACCTATAGATGGAATGTCACTTCCACGTACCTTTGGGTATATAGGAATTCCCCTAGGTATACCTAAAACCAACCTTAGATAAGTTATTCGACCATATTTTTCTATAGTACATCGAGAACAACACTCGGGGAGACCACTCTCTAGTACATGGGTAGTCGAGTAGTACGATTAAGGGCATGGTTGAACCTCCTTAGTTATTTCCCTGAGATATTGGCCTAATTATTATTGTTGGACATGACATCTATATCAAAGAGCTACAAAACCTAACACTCCCTTATCTTTAGGACCCAATAACATTTTTCCATGGCTCCAAAGAAATATCCAAAATTTACTTCACCAATTAAACCTCCAGAAAACTCCTCCATGACTCATGAAGAAAATGAGGAGATACAAAACTAGATATCCAAATTGGATAGTCAAATCAACGAACTAAATGATAGGTTAGTGAAACAAGTTGATTTAATGAATACTCAAACATAATTGGAAATGAATATGAATGAAAATAAGGAATAGACGGAAATAACAATGGAACAGCTGGAACAAAAAATGGATGGAAAGTTGGAACAAATGGAAAAGAGGATTTTAGTGTTAGGAAATGAGACACACTTCCACGCTAAACCTAGTAGAAGACAAGAAGAAATATTTAATAAAGAAATTAAATGACACAGCATGCACACAGTACACAGAGATTTTACCTTGGAAACCCAAATCGGGAAAACCAGCAATCCTTGAGAGTTTTTCTCCTTGTTGTCTTATTCATTCAGAATAAAAGGTTACATGTCTAACCTTGGTTCAAACCTAAGACACAATCGACACCATACCCTCTTGCTTACACAAGAACAACCCTATAGCCAATTCAACTTACATATACATGACCAACAACTTAAAAATTACAGACTCTTGGTGATTATCCATTCATCATCTAAAGATTCAAGATTCATTGATTATCTTTTTACAACCTTACAATAATCCTTCTTTATAGGCTTTACAACAAGCAAAACCCTAAATAAAAGGTGCACAAAAACAATTACAAATCCATTCATATCATTGGTTACAAATCCTGTGAATGTCAGGATTCTGTTACAGTCAACTACCAAGTATGATTACCATCGACTACCAGTGGGATTTCATTCGGTCTTTAGTCATTTTCCACATGCCCCCTTTTCGACCTCTTGTCAGTTGACCTCTTCGACTTGTTGTCTATTTATTTACCATGTTGAACCACTTTGACCTTCGACTTTGACTTTATCTGGTCAAATCACATCAAAATTCGATTTGTTTTTTATCCACCTCGACTTCATATTTACCCGGTCGAACCACCTTGACCTTCGACTTTGACTGTCAGTCTATCCACCTCGACTTTCACTACAAAAAATATAACAACCCAACATTCTCCCAATTGTTGTATTCTTTGTTGAAACTGGGAGATATTTGAACTTTAATTCATAGACCTAGGGTAGCAATGCCCATTGCCTCTCTTCACCAAGCGAAATTCACAACACTCACAGACTTGGTCAACGAGTCTGCTATGTTTTCCAATGTGTCTACTTTCTACAGCAACACCTTGTTGCTTTCCACCATGTTTCTTACGAAATGGTACATCTATGTGCTTAGTATTGGAATGATAAGTTGGGTTCCTTGCCAGAAATATTGTGCTTTGACTGTGTTATCCCCATTTTGTGGATAAATAAGGATATCATGTCTCGAGGCCCTCAGGTTTCAGATACAGAGTGTCGAGAGACTACATGACCAGCAATACCCTTTTGCATAGATGGAAAACCCACTCACCACCACATATGGTCACAGTTTTGCAGATGGAATCCAACACACCAACTGGCTTCTGGAAGGTAGTGGGCCTTGCTCCATGAGGTACAAGTCAGTATTGTGGTGAGCATAATTTCAATATTTGAGCCATTTGATTATGTTGTATCTTATATTGCTCTAGATTTCATGATATATGCTTGGACATTATTCCTTTTTCCCTGCTTCACCTTGGTGGTTGACATTGTTCCCTAGTAAGTGGTTTTCCTTAGGGATGGGTTTGTTACTTGGAACTCCCTTAATGAACCATCGTACTGTTCCTGAACATAATTACCACTTTCCATCATTGTTCCCCTCCATTTCCTTATCTCTTTGGATTTTAGGGTGTATTGACCCAAGAAGGGGTTGTCCCTCATTCTATACGAAGAAGGGGATAAAGGCCCAGAGAGGTTGATGTTGGGTAAAATACAAAATCCTTGTATAAACCTTCTATATGCTTCACCCAGGGATCACCCAAGAAAGCAATGAAACGCTTATATTTGAATAAAGGGGACCCACAATATAATAAAGAATGCTTAAAAGGTTAGTTGAAGGATAAGAGGTCGCATCACGAGCCGACCTATCATGTCCATGAATATTTAATGGTATGACATTAACACCATCTGGTCACCAAACCAAGGTAATAACTCTCAATTGCATTGTTGAGAGAACGGGGTTCTCATCACGAGCCAACCTTCTCATTTCCATTAGGTGTTTGTGGGTGGCATTGCCATCATCTGGTCACCACGCCAGGGCAGTGACCTTCAACCTCTCCTTATGTTATATTGAAAAAAAATAAAGAGAGAACAATAAAAGGAAATTGATGGGCTTGGAAAAAGTGCATTACAGACGAAGGTACCACACACCCTCTACAAAGGCACCCATGAATGAGACACTACGACCCCTTATATGCAATGAGCCCTATGCACATTGAGTCTTGACCCCAACCACTTCATCCACTTTACATGTCTTAGAGATGGATCTCTTGGAAAATCTCCTTGACCTAGGGAAAGATCTACCCAATAGGACACCTCGTCAACCCTCCCATATTCAATCTTGACAAGTCGCATAGTGTCTTTGAGCTGTTAATTGTTTGATATAGTGATCTTTGATGCACATGATTGGATGGATTATTTATTGATTGTATTAACTTATCATGATGTTATGACTTGAGATCCTTGGAGGGTGTTATCATTTGTCTTTGTAGGATCTAGTTGGTGGATAGTTTTGGGAGAACAAGCCTAGCTTGGGCTTCCATGGGGCTACAAGCCCACAAGTTGGATGCCAGGGGCCTGCATTCCAGATGAGAGAGATTAGACTTGGAAGGCCTTGATGATGACTTAGATGACATAGCCCAACCCTCACTTTCCAAATGATTTTCCTAGGAGGGGAAAAACATCCTATTTTTGGGCTTGACGTCATTCTTTTGGGGCTAGGACATGGTGGTGAGGAGCCACTCTTTTGACACATGGACGTTTTGAGGAGAAGAGGGTCTACACTATGATGAGAGTTCTTATATGCTTGACATGTGGCCTTTGGAGGCCTACCCATGCTTCTCCAACACCAACGATTTCCTTAAAGTGGAAAAACATCCCCTAAAAGGGGAGACGTCCTTCTAAAATTAGGATTTTATTTGTGCAAAAGTGAAATTTTAAAGGAATTGTTTAGTATTATTTTGTAAAAAGGGGAAATATTAGGGTTTTTAACCCCTAATATTGTGTTTTACCCTAAAGTATGTGGAAAACTATGTTAGCTACATTTTTTATAAATAGAGATCATAAGATATCATTTTTATGATAACTCTCCCTCATTGTGGGAGGACTTGGTCTGAAATTTTTGCTACACTTGGTTATTTTTGTCTCTTGTGCACTTTTTTATGGCTATATTGATGAATGGTTGATGGAAGAGTGATGCACTAGACTTGGATGATATTTTCTATCTCTTATGGTGAATTATCTTGGCATTTCTCTTGATCTTAGTATGGTCTTTTACTATTATGCTATCATTTTTTCAAGTCAAGTATTGTTATTCTAGGAGCTAGGTGGTAAGTATAAGGGCATACACCCCTACCATATTTTTCATCATTTTATTCTTCATCTAATTTATTATACAAGGGTTTGCTAAGAGAAGTATAAGGGAATACACCCTCTTATCCTAAACCCTAGTTAGAGAAAATTGCCTTGGGAAGTAAAAGGGCTTACACCCCCAAGGAGGTATATTCTCTATCTCTTTGTTTATTTTACCCCATTAACCCAATAGTAAAGGAACTAGTCATACTTCTTTGCATTGGATATATAAAATCATTGCCTTGGGAAACACATTTTTTTATCTTTTGAAAGGTTTCTTGCTTGAAGTTGGTTGGCCTCATTGAGAGGAGTTTTACCCTACTAGGGAGTCCCCTCTCTCCCACTACTTATTTGTGTTGTTACAAAATTACATCTTCATCCATTAGGGCTTCAGAAACCCTAACTCATTTTCTTGAATAACTATCTTATCAACCATTGGATTTTTCTCAAAGTCTGCACGCCTTTTCTCCTTGGTCCAATGCACTTTTTGGAAAAGTTTGAGGGGATTTCAGTGGCTTATTTTCTTGATGTGATACATTGAATTTTACATCCATAAGGATTATATAATTTTCTGCAGACAAGTGTTTACAACAACCTTATCGTTTATGCTAATAATATTGGTTTTCCATCTTGAGTTTAGCTAGTCATTTACTAGTCTTTCTCTTGCATTTTCTACTTGATCTTTAGCATTTATTGAGAATATTATAGTACCATACTCTTGATGATATATACTATTATATATTTATGAAATTTAGGGGCATCAAGCTTAACTTGCTGATCCAACTAACATACATCATTGCAAAGTGTCTTTTCTTATGTCTCGGGCAGGTATTTCATCATTTGCAGGTTACTAAACATACTTGGAAACCCTTGGAACTGCCAAAGAATTCATTCTACACATTTAACTCCACTTATAATTGACCTCTAGAGGATTCACTTCCATTCATCTCCATATCCATCTCAATCCCCCTAGGGTCACCGGGATTGCCTCCCTAGAGTGACCTAGTCACCCTTGAAGTGTGGGACCTACATCAAGGTGACATTGGGTGTAGGATTCTCAAGTTGTAGCAATTGATTTATGGTTGGGTCAAGATCTTCCCAACCTACAACTTGTGCTATAACATTTTGGCGTCGTTGTCGAGGAGGATTTGTAATCATCTTTGTACCCTAACAACACTTTGGTAAGATATCCCAAAGCCTTTCCATTAGCTTTCCTAGCGACTCCACCCAAGGGACGTTCCCTTTTCCACATTTATTGATGAGTTAACTTTGAAACTCATCTAGCAACTCCACCTTCCCAGAATCCTTATTTTCCCAAACCTTTTCCCCTTGGGAGGTTCAATCCTTCTAAGGTTTACCAAAGAAGGCTTCCTCTCAAGTCTCTCATTGCTAAAACCCTTTTCCATAATACCCTGCCTCTTGTTCCAATGGCCCTCCCTTGGGAAAGGGACCTCTACAAACCCCTTAACATGACCAATATCCAGGTTTACCCTAACAAAATTCCAACAGAAGTCAACAAGTGGTTTCCAAAGTTACCAGGAAACAATGTGATAATTGTCGAAGACCACATTTATGTCATGGGCCAAGATATGGACAATGTAGGCATTTATCATGAATATGTGGCCATGAGACTATTCTCTTCATCAATGATTGAAGAATATATTGATTGGTTCAAATGACTCCCCGATAATCATATCACGACCTATGATTCCTTTTCCAACCTATTCAAAAGCAGATGGTCGAGAAAAGTAGATGGTGGGACACTTGGGACTGATTTCAATAAAATAAATAAAAATGAGAATGAAACGGTGAGGGAATTCATTTCCAGATTTGACAGGTTGTACATTAAAATTCCAATATCTTATCGTCCTATATCATCATCAGTTCATCTCCTTTACATGAATTCCTTTGAATGACAGTTTCAATGCATTCTTAAAGATAAAAATCCTACGTCATTGGAAGAGGCTAAAGAGTTCAATATCGACATTGAAGAAAATCTCCTTGATTCAAAAATAGAGCCTTTCCAGTACCCTCGTAACAAGACAAAATCAAGGGTGAAGGTTTCAAACAACAGTGTTCATAATCCTATTGCTCTTCTGACTCAGAAGATAGACCAAATGAATACTTAGTTTTTTCATGTGCAGAATCATCTTATGAACCGTATGACTACAATGGAAATAAATCAATATGCTCCCAAACCTCAGTTTTCCAGACAACAGAGAGATTCCACTGGTTGGAAACCCAGACTTCAACAAGAGGCAAAGGCCCCAAATAGTTTGAAACCTATTGGGACAGTTGATATGGAAGCTTGGTGTCTCCCATGCTAAGAACCCCATAGGGAAGATGACTTCCCCCGAAAATACGAATATTATCCTGACGATATAAACTTCATGATTTTCAATCTCAATGATGAACAAGTTACTCAAGAACAGATCAATGGAGCCAGAAGAATAGGAGAAAGAGAGGGGAGACTCTGGGCCTTAAGTAAATTTATAGATGATCGGAAGAAGGAATTGAGGAGGAGGGAAATCCTAACCTATAGAAGAAAAAATTCTTCAGCCCCTCCATCACATCCTAATACTCCTCTTCCATCAGCATAAAAGGTGGCTCCACCACCTCCATCGTCGATATGTGATTTTATTCCTAATCCAACTCCTACAGATGACATCAGTTGAATATAGATGTTGTAAACATGTTTGAAAAATTGAATATGACAGTCCCAGTGACATATATGTGTAAGATCCCTTCTGTAAAAAGGGAAATTTTGAAAATATTATAGGTGTCAGATGAGAAGGAGGATCCTCCCATCATGTTAAAAATTATGTATCTCGATCGACCAAGGGACAAGAACCCTCCCTTCTACCTTTCACTAGGCGTGAATGACCTCCGTTTGAACAACTGCATGTTGATTCAAGGGCCTCAAAAAATTTCATATCATTGAAGGTAATCAAATAGATTGGTTTGAAGACAACCTGACCTTATGGAAATGTATGTGGTATTGATTCCAGAAAGGTCAAATTCCTCAAGGTATGTGAGGATGTTGAGGTTTTCCTTATTGACTTTCCACATATCAGCATTCTCATGGACATAGTAGTGATCGACGTTCCAGATTCTTGGGGGATGCATCTTTTATCTAGGATCTGGTCTATTGCTCTTGGGGGTTTCCTTAGCATGGATCTCACTCATGCACACATTCCTATGGGGGATGGCACTTTTCAGATACTATACAATCGAGAGAAAGATGATAGACACGTGATGGATCATGATGGTGTTGATTGTGTCAGCGAATATGATTATGATGTATTCCCACATACCATTGAGTATGATCCATCTAAGATACCTTTTATGTAGAAGGAATCCATAGACATGCTTCTTCCATGGACAGATCAATAAAAAGATAAAATTTCAAAATACCATGGGAAGGAGCCAGGGTCTATCCAATTTTTGAAGAAGGAAGATGAGAAACATGAAAAAATCATCAAATATATAGTCCACACAAAGCCTCCACATGATAAGAATACACCTTGCATCGATTTCAATGAAGGAAGTCTTGTGCTCATGTGGGACAAAAGAAAGGGAAATCCCAAATATGACCAAAATACAACAATTCATGGCTTGGACCTTACATCATCAAGAAGAAGTCAGACAAATAAGCATATTATCTAAGAAACTTAAGATGGGAGAAAGATGCCACTACCAGTAGATGGGTCTCTTCTCCAACCTCACACCTAGGTCACATGATTTCTTCAGGGCCCATGCCCTAGGTAAGTAGGTAATTCATTTTTACTCCCCACATTTTCATCTTGATTTCTCATACTAGTTTAGATGCATTTCATTTTCATTTTTCTCCACTTGCATATTGATTTCACGCTTAGTTTAGAATTTTTTGAAAAAAATGTCAAAATTTTCTTTTTCTAGCTTAGTTGGTTTGGATTATGATCATATGAGAACAAGGATGAGTAGGCCATATTGCACTTGACAGTTTGGTGTTTCCTTGTAGGAACAGGTCTACCAGGAGATGTTGAGGTTCTCATGCACTCTACGGAGAGCACATGTCCCCAAGTAGGAGCCAAATGTTATCCCCAGTTTCTGGATAACTAAGGAGATCATGTCTCGAGGACCTTACATTGCATAAATGGAGTTTCAAGAGACTACATGACCAACAATACCCTTATGCATAGATGGAAAAACCACTCACCACCACAGATGGTCACAGTTTTGCAGATGGAATCCACCACACCATATGGCTTCTGGAAGGAAGTGGGCATTGCTCCATGAGGTACAAGTCAGTATTATGGTGAGAATCATTTCAATATTTAATACATTTGATTATGTTGTATCTTATATTTCTCTATATTTCATGATACATGCTTGGAMATTATGCCTTTTTCCCTGCTTCACCTTGGTGGTTGACATTGTGCCCTAGTAAGTGGTTTTCCTTGGGGATGGGTTTGCTACTGGGAACTCCCTTAATGAGCCATTGTACTGTTCTCGACCATACTTACCACTTTCCATCATTGTTCACCTCCATTTTCTTATCTCTTGGGATTTTAGGGTGTATTGACCCAAGAAGGGGTTGTCCCTCATTCTATGGGAAGAAGGGGCTAAAGGCCCAGAGGGGTTGATGTTGGGTAAGAGACAAAATCCTTGTATAAACCTTCTATATGCTTCATCCAGGGATCACCCAAGAAAGCAATGAAATGCTCATATTTGAATAAAGCGGACCCACAATATAATAAAGAATGTTTAAAAGGTTAGTTGAAGGATAGGAGGTCTCATCATGATCCGACCTATCACATCCATGACTATCTATTGGTATGCCATTACCATCATCTGGTCACCAAACCAGGGTAATGGCTCTCAGTTGCATGGTTGAGAGAAAGGGGGTCTCATCATGATATATCCTTCTCATTTCCATTAGGTATTTGTGGGTGACATTGCCATCATCTGGTTACCATGCCAAGGCAATGAACTTCAACCTCTCCTTATGCTATATTGAAAGAAAATAAATAAATAAAGATAAAATAAAATTGATGGGCTTGGAAAAAGTGCATTACAAACGAAGGTACCACACACCCTCTACAAAGGAACTCATGAATGAGACACTACGACCCCTTATATGTCATGATACATATGCCCATTGAGTCTTGACCTCAAATATTCATACACTTTACATGTCTTAGAGAGGGATCTCTTGGAAACTCTCCTTGACCTAGGGAAATATCTACCCAATAGGACACCTCGTCAACCCTCCCATATTCAATCTTGACAAGTCGCATAGTGTCATTGAGTTGTTAATTGTTTGATATAGTGATCTTTGATGCACATGCTTGGATGGATTATTTATTGATTAGATTCATTTATCATGATGTTATGACTTGAGATCCTTGGAGGGTGTGCTCATTTGTCTTTGCAGGACCTAGTTGGTGGACAGTTTTGGGAGAAACATCCTAGCTTGGGATTCCATGGGGCTACAAACCCACAGGTTGGATGTCAGGGGCCTGAATTCTAGATGAGAGAGATCATGCTTGGAAGGCCTTGAGGATGAATTGGATGACATATCCCAACCCTCACTTGCCAAAAAAATTTCCCAGGAGGGGAAAAACTTCATATTTTTAGGCTTGATGTCATGCTTTTGGGGCTAGGGCATGGTGGCGAGGTGCCACTCTTTTGACACATGGATGTTTTGGGGAGAAGAGGGTATTCACCATGACGAGAGTCCTTATATGCTTGGCATGTGGCCTTTGGAGGCCTACCCATTCTTCTCCAACACCAGCAACTTCCTTAAAGTGGAAAAAAGTCCCCTAAATTGGAGACGTCCTTCTAAAATTAGGGTTTTATTTTTGCAAAAGTGAAATTTTAAAGGAATTGCTTAGTATTATTTTGTAAAAAGGGGAAGTATTAGGGTTGTTAACCCCTAATATTGTGTTTTACCCTAAAGTATGTGGAAAAAATATGTTAGCTACATTTTGTATAAATAGAGATCATAAGATCTCATTTTTATGATAAATCTCCCTCATTGTGAGAGGACTTGTTCTGAAATTTTCGCTACACTTGTCTCTTTTTGTGTCTTGTGCACTTTTTTATGGCTATATTGATGAATGGTTGATGGAGGAGTGAGGCGCTAGCCTTGGATGACGTTTTTTATCTCTTATGGTGGATTATCTTGGCATTTCTCTTCATCTTGGTATGGTCTTTTACTATTATGCTATCATTTTTTCAAGTAAAGTATTGTTATGATATGAGATATGTGGGAAGTAAAATGGAATACACCCCCATCATAGTCTTCATAATTTTATGCTTCATCTCATTTATTATACAAGGGTTTGCTAAGAGAAGTATAAGGGCATACACCCTCTTAGCCTAAACCCTAGTTAGAGAAACTTGCCTTGGGAAGTAAAAGGGATTACACTCCCAAGGAGGTATATTATCTAGCTCTTTGTTTATTTTACTCCATTAACCCAATAGTAAAGGAACTAGTCATAATTTTTTTCATTAGAGATATAAAATCATTTCCTTGGGAAACACAATTTTTTTATCTTTTGAAAGGTTTCTTGCTTGAAGTTGGTTGGCATCATTGAGAGGAGTCTTCCCATACTAGGGAATCCCATCTCTCCCACTACTTCTTCATGTTGTTACAAAATTACATATTCATCCATTAGGGTTGTAGAAACCCTAACTCATTTGCTTGAATAACTCTCTTGTCAACCATTGGATTTTGCTCAAATTTTGCACACCTTTTCTCCTTGGTCCAACGCACTTGTTGGCAACGTTTGAGGGAATTTCAGTGGATTATTTTATTTCTGTAGTAAATTGAATGTTACATCCATAAGGATGATATAAGTTTCTTTAGACAAGAGTTTACAAAAGCCTTATCGTTTATGCTAAGAATTTTGGTTTTTCATCTTGAGTTTAGCTAGTCATTTACTAGTCTTTCTCTTGCATTTTCTACTTGATCTTAGCATTTATTGAGAATATTATAGTACCATATTATTTCTGATATGTATTGTTATATATTGATTCAAATTAGGGACAACAAGATTAACTTTCTGATCTAACTAACATACATCATTGCAAAGTGTCTTTTCTTGTGTCTCAGGCAGGTATTTCATCATTTGCAGGTTACTCAACATACTTGGAAACCATTGGACCTTATCAAGACTTAATTACACACATTTCACTCCAATTATACTTGATATCTATGGGATTCACTTCCATTCATCTCCATCTCCATCTAAATCCCCCTAGGGTCACCGGGATCACCTCCCTAGAGTGACCTAGTCACCCTTGAAGTGTGGGACCTACATCGAGGTGACATTGGGTGTAAGATTCCCAAGTTGTAGAACTTTATTTGTGGTTGGGTCGGGATTTTCCAAACCTACAACTTGTGCTATAAAATAATGTCGCAACTTATCTTCATAGCTCTCTGCTCAAACCTGATTCATGAACATAGCCTTTGCATCCATACTGCTTCTTTTCTTCCATGAGTGGTTGCCATGTATTCAAATTTTGTCGTTGACAAGGCTATGATCGCCTGTCACTTACTCATCCAACTGATTTCTCCACCAAATATCCTGAAGACATATCCACTAGTTGACCTCAGTGGATCCAGATCTCCATCCCAATCAACGTCGACAAAGCCATGTACATTTAATTCACTATCACCTCCAAATTTTCCTTGGTAGCATATAGCATAGTATTTTGTGCCAACCAAATACCTAAATAATCTCTTGAAAGTTGTCAAGTTCTCCTTCACAAGTGTCGACATGTATCTACTCAACACTCTCACTGCATGGGAAATGTTTGGTCGAGTGCAGACCATCGCATACATTATACTACCAACAACACTTGCATAGATAAAATGTTCCATGTCCCCTATTTATTCTTATGTATTTAGACACTCTTCAACAGTTATCCTTGATCCCACAGGAATTTCCACCTTCATCATTTTGCAATCGTGCATGTTGAAATGTTTCAAAACTATTTCAATATACTTCATCTGGTTCAACTAGATATTTCTAGTTGCTCGATCTCTCTTAAACTCCATTCCCAAAATGAAGTTAGTTGCATCGAGATCCTTCATTTCAAACTTGGAGGATAACTTCTTCTTCACCTCCTTTTGTGCGTCCATGTTATTTTCAATCATCAACATGCAGACCCAGGGTTCAATGCACCAACAAAACCCTAACTACCGGCCCTTTCGGAAACACCTGCGAAGAAGATGAAGTCTCACCTAAGGTAGAGGCAGGGGTGGTTACAGGACTCAAATGTCTGCAACCTTAGCTGGGACACAAATCTTTGATTCTAACACTTAACAAAGCACTCAACAATTAATATTCATTAGTATTTAACCCTTTATTCACATCACAAGTAAAACTCTAATTACAAAACATCGCAGTATTCATTCAGATATAACGTATTTAAGTACTAAGCATGTGTACATAAGTCAGATTTAACATCCATCCATATTATTAAGAACTCATCATCAACATATCTATCTATCATTCATTTATATTGAAGCACTAAGCAAGCAAACATATAAACACATCAATACATCGCACACATCATAGCAACACAACATGTATGTGGTTCACCCCCACCCTGGGGCTACGTCCACCAAATTTTATCTTCTTTATTATATTTGGTCAAGCTTCTTATAGGCACATAGCATCCAAGTTCTACTCCACAGAAGACAGGAGATATACATTCACTCTGCCAGATCCTCCTTCGTCTAGCTAGGGTACAACACCAAGCCTTCACATAGTTTCTTACAGTTACTTGCACTAGCCTTGCAATCCTCACACAATATGCACAAATCACGTACAGCTCTTGATCACATATATCCAACTCTATAACTTAGCACACTGGCCTACTAGGTCTCTTTTCCTCTTCCTCTACTTACATCGCTTAGCCACTTATTTATACATTACAAAGTAGGCCTAATCATGGGTAAACCCATGGGTCGTCATCCCATACCCATTACATAATCTTGAATCCCAAAAAGGGCCCTAAAAGGGGTCATGATCCTGTGATCTCTGCTTCGTCTTGCGCTCGACCTTCAACAGCCTGTCGAAGTCCCAAAATTAGGTCAAATATGACCAAGAATCCTCAAAACTTGGTTAAGGGCCAACATACCCCCAACACTCACTTGTGACTTGTCCCGAGTCACTCTAATATGATTAGTTCTGCTTCAAAATCCTTGAGGTTAGCTCGAGCTGCTTTGACTTGTTGTTGTGCTATGGCCTCCTGTTCAAAAAACTCTTGTATGACTACTTCATTGACAGGTCCCTCTAGGCGTTGTTCAGCTGCAGTGACGACTTGCTCCAATTTCTCTCCTCTGCCTTCAATCTCTATGAACAGTTGGTAAGCCGCATCTTGTACTTGTTGGAGCCTCTAAGTTACTTCCATAACTCTTCTCTGAATAGTGTGGACCTATTGTTGAGTAGTTCTCTACTCTTGGGATCACTTCATTCTTTCCACAGTTGACAGGGGCTTCAACTGCACATGTATTGTCTCTACTTGTTTCTTTGCTTCCTGTAGCTATGAGTCCAGTGCCTTCAATTCTAGATTCTCAGTAAGTTTCTCATACGTCTGGGCACTACGATCACTCAGTTGCTTGCATTCCAAGGCCAAGACTTTTATTCTTTCAACTATGCTTCGAGTAGTTGCTTCTCTTTGATCCCTTACATCCTGTGGGGTGTCTGCTATGGTGTGGATATCTAAGTCTGTTATTCATTGTTGTAGATGTTGGATAGATTCTGAGAGCTTCTCTACTTGATGCATGACTCGGTCTTCTTCCTATTTTCTAATCCTATCATAGAGTGGAGTGCTTTGTTGACTTCTTCTTTCACTTCGAGTTGCTCTGCGAGCAATTGTTCTTTTTCTTGTTGCATCTGTGCTTTCTCTTCTTCAAAATTTTCCTAGAGAGAAACCTTCTCCTGATCTGAAACTCTGCATTGTTCTACAATTATGCCTTGCACTTGCTTAAATTTTTGGGTGGATTTTTCTATTTCTTCTTGTGCAAGACAAAGGCGAACTTCGACCGTATCAGCAAGTCGGTGGAGTTGGGCTGGTTCATCTCCCAACTCTGGTTCTCTTGATGGTAGGGGTGCAGTGGACACTGCACGGATGGATTGAAGGGACTATTGTACCCCTCATAATTTGACCTTAATTCTGTTGTACATTTCCTCCTTCTTAGATTCTTGTTTCTCCACAATTTCCAGCGAAGCGTCTTTTAGGGCTTCTATGATGAAGTCAAAATCATCGGTAGTAAGAACAGTCTTGATCTTGGTCACGGTAGCTCTCGATTTATTTCTGGAAGAAGGTTTTAGGGGGAGAAACCTTCCTCTTCTTCTAGGGATCGGTCTCATCTCTAGGCGGTGTTACTTCGCCTTGCTTCTTTTTGGCACAGGGGCAGACCCAGGGTTCAGCTCCAAGAGGGCACCAACAGGCCCTAGCTACTGGCCCTTTCGGAAGCACCTGTGAAGTAGATGCAATCTCACCCGAAGCAGCTATGAGGGGGTTGTAGGACAGAGATGTCTACAACTAGGGGAATATCAAGTGGTTCTTATTACAACAACAACATAACATGTATTTACCATTCAACTAGCTAGATATATCCTTCACATCTATAGATATGATCTAATACAATGATACAGATAACAATATAACAACAACAGAGCTCAAAGAATCAATCACACACACAACAACAGATGTACGTGGTTCACCCTCTCTCTAGGGATATGTCCACAGAATTGTGCTTATGATATATTAAGATAAAGCTTACAGTTTGTATCTGCGCTCTTAGCCAGCAGATCCTCTCTTTCCATCTCTCTTTCTCTCTCCCTTCCTGTGCACCTAGCTACAGGACTTGATCTTCTCACCCAGTTGAAGATCTTACAATACCAGAAGGCTCTCTCTCTCAGCACTTCTCTCACCCTTGATACAATATTCTCCCAATGAACAATAATCGACAACAAGGCTCAACCATAGTACCACACCCACCTAGGTCCTCTCGACCTCTATTTATACATTACAATCCCTCACCGAAAACCTTAGGTYGAAACCTAGGTGTCAAAACCCTAATTACCA
Organism: Picea engelmannii; assembly: GCA_009831015.1. Lineage (NCBI taxonomy): Eukaryota > Viridiplantae > Streptophyta > Pinopsida > Pinales > Pinaceae > Picea > Picea engelmannii. The sequence goes on from ML782799.1 coordinate 57,006, forward strand.
AAACCCTAGGTGTCTACAACCCTATTTCAACTTGACCCATCCTTTTCGGGCTTCACCAGCCTGTATTTCCTTCCCCATCTCGMGGTGCTCCAAGGAATCTAATGCTGGATTTTTCCACTTCCTGAGTCATCCTCAGTCCATCTTCCTTGTTGTTTTGTCATCCTCGATCTCCTCATCCCATGGCTTTCTTTTCCGCACTTCACTCCATCTTCTCTATTCTTTTKCTCACTTTGACCCAGTGACAGCCACTATGTCTCCTGCGAAGCTCGTTTTTTACCTTTTCGTCCTCGTTCTTCACTTCCTTCCATAACCCAGGGCCAACAGGCCCCCAACACTCACCTGTGACTTGTCTCGAAGCACTTGAGATCTGATCCTCTTGATTTTCTTTGAATTTCGACTGTGCAGTGAAGCCTTTTCTTTCTGCTTTATGCCTCCTTTCCATCCTTGTGCAGACTATATTTTCTGTGTCTGGTTCCCAGTTTCAACTGCACCTGGTACTTAGACCCTTATCTTCTTGATTCTAATGAGAGCTTTGAAGCAGCTGGTTGTCATAGTACAACTTCAGCTGACTCCCATTCACCAAGCCTTCCTTACAGTCTCCTTTCAATGTCTTTAGTTGTGCATCTCCTCCTTCTGTAACATAGACAATCTCATATGGTCCACGCCAATGCATTCTAAACTTCCCAGGGTGTTTTATAAACTTACTGTCATATAGCAAGACTAAATCACCTTGCCTGAATATCTTCTTCTTGATGTGTCTATCATGATAGGCCTTTTCTCTTTCCTTCTGAATTTGCTGATGAAGCCTGCAATGAATCTGTCTTATTCTACTTCGGCCAACTATGATAGCCTCTCATGAAAAGTGCCAGTATCATCCATGTCTGTAAATGCAACAATTCTTAAGCTTGGTACCAAGTACTCCATTGGGACAACAACTTCAAGACCATAAACCAACTTGAAAGGGGTATGCATTGTTAATTTCTTGCAAGTGGTTCTATAATCCCAGAGTGTTGTTGGTACTCTTAAATCCCAGTCATCCTTGTTCACACTACAAAACTTTTCCAATGTTGTCTCCAAGATCTTGTTGAATGCTTCAACTGTTCTATTTGCTTGTGGATGATAAGGTGTACTCTTCTAATGGTGGACTTCAAATTCTTCAGTCAGTACTTCAACTGTCTTATTGATGAAGTGTGTACCTTGATCACTCATAAGGACCTTAGGGCATCCAAACCTGGTTATTGTGTCATCAAATATAAAATGCACAGTTGTAGCTTCACTACAGTCCTTAACTTCTCTTTCTTCGGCCCATCTAGTCATGTATTATGTCACAGTGATAATATACCTTGCTCCTATGTGCTTTCCTAGTGGGTTTATAGGTCCCACGAAGTCAATGGCCCATTTTTCAAATGCTTGTAAGGTCATCTGTGGTGCTAATGGCATCTCATCTCTTCAGGATGGTTTTCCAACTTGTTGACATACATCGCACGCTCTGGCATATTCTTTAGCATCTTCGTGTAGCGTAGGCCACCAAAGGCCATCTTGCAGAACCTTCTGCGCAATTGCTTTTCCTGCATAATGTCCTCCTGCAATTCCATCATGAGCTTCTTCGAGGATCATAGGGAGTTCTTCCTCCATCACACATATTCTTAGGATCTCATCAGGTCCAATTTTATATAATTGACCAGCTATCAGTGAAAAATCTGCAGTGCGCACCACTAGTTGTTTCTTCTATGGAATTATGTGTTCGGATGGAGCTATTCCTGTTGACAAGAACTAGACTATGTCTACGAAGTGGTCATCAATATTTCTAATGGCGAGAAATTGTGCATCTAGTAGTGTGTCCTCCAGACTGGTAGGTTCTTCGGCATGCTCCAACCTCGATAGGTGGTCTGGGCCCTTATTCATTCTTCCTGGATTAACTATGATCTCAAAATCATATTCTTGAAATAGGAGAAGCCGTCTTCATATTCTCCCCCCCAACACTGGCTTGTTGACTAGGTCTTTCAGTGCAGAGTGATCAGTAAACATTTTAAAGTGTCCTCCCAACAAGTAGTGGCGGAATTTCTGCAATGCATACACCATGGCTAGTCCCTCTCTCTACGGCTACATCCACAGAACTATGCTTATGATATATTAAGATAAAGCTTATACTTATGATCTGCACTCTTGGCTAGCAGATCCTCTCTTTCTGTCTCTCTTTCTCTCTCCCTTCCTGCGCACCCAGCTGCAGGACTCGATCTTCTCACCCAGCTGAAGATCTTACAATACCAGAAGGCTCTCTCTCTCAGCACTTCTCTCACCCTTGATACAATATTCTCCCAATGCACAATAATCGATGTTAAGAACCAAACATCAATATAGCATAGAAAAACCTCAGGAAAAGTACTCAACGCCTTGAAAAAGAGATAATTTCAGATAATAAGCCTCTTCGAGGGGGCAACCTCCTTTTACCCCACTTAAATGTTCAAGTACAA
>ML782799.1:72006-141970 GCA_009831015.1 Picea engelmannii
ACAACTGAGAGGGGGGGGTGAATCAGTTGTTACCTATCTTAAACAATTATGCTCATTTTAAATTCATTACAAAACTCTCAATGATGATCACAATAATGCAGGGAAGTAAGCAATAGAACATTCAGCAACATTCACACATATGAGAAACATAGAGACAGATATTTCCTGAGGAAACCCATAAAGGGTAAAAACCTCTTGTTCTTTATATGATAAGTAATCTTTACATTCTGTACATTATCATACTTATGAGCACCAACTCATAATGAGGATACAACCTCTATTTTGAAAGATTCTACTTGCTGAGAGCACCAACTCTCTATATTCTCTAGCACCCACTCCCTGGTTTCTCTAGCACCCACTAGAAGGAAGCACCAACTCCCTAAGAGTTCCAGCACCAACTGGATGGAAGCACCAACTTCCTAAGAGTTCCAGCACCAACTGGATGGAAGCACCAACTTCCAGTTACACAGGCACTGACCTGTATATCAGAGAACCAATGTTCTACCTTGCACCACCCTACCACTCTGGTTTCTCTAGCTGCAACCAAATGGAAGTTACAACTCCCTGTGTTCAAGCACCCACTTGAAACTCTGAGGACAACAATCCTCCCTAGCACCTCCCAACCACCCTGAAATATAAATCTTTGCTACTGAAAATTATTACAGTGATATAATGTTCATCAATGGCTTACCAATCTCATCACTGTTATGCTACACTGCCCTGCTCTGTCTGCCTCACTGTCTTCCTGCACACATGCCTTTCTCTTTCTGTTCTTATGCCTTTTATTCTTTATGCGCCATGTCCATTCAATGCACCATTCCTCTTCTGTGTATTTCAGTTGTTGCACACTACCTCCTTCTACATGCTTGAATCACTCTCAACAGCAACCTCCATCCCTTCTATGTTCTGTGTATTTATACTATTTGTGCACCTTCTTCGTCCTCCATGCACAGTGCCTCTACATGCTCTTCACTGTGCCACGGTTCTTCTCATCGGGTTGTTCACTGCCACTCCACTTTTTCTCTGCTTCGCTCGCTCAAGCCTCAAAAAGAAAACTGCATCTTGCTTCTATATATTCCTCATCTGTTACTCATCTCTAAGTTTTATCTCACACTGCGCATACTATTGGTCTCACACTGCGCACACTGTAATTTCCCCTTCTTTACAATTCAACTCATTTTTCATTCAGAATAGCCAACCATGCACAGTCACTGTGTGTTTCTTTTATACACTATAACCACTTCAGTTACCCCTCAAAACCCTAAAACAACAACACTTCAGCAACTGAAACACCAACCTTCCAAGAACCATGATTTGGTTCTACTAACTGAATCGTAACTGAATAATTAACTGTGAAGTGCAATAGTAGCCCTCCGATCATATTCAAATTCACTTGCACCATTGGATTAAATCCGCAGGGTCTTGCGTTTATCCCATATGCCCATTGGCTGTGACCATAGGCCTAATCAAGATGTGTTTCGCATTTCGCAACTTTGGGACTCCTGTGATGAAGAGTCTTGACTCTTCATGTTGCGATCGTTGAAACTCCGAAATGGAGTTTAGTACCGCTAGCTTCTTCCTCTCTTGTGACCACTATCTGTGACCAGGGTCCAAGCACGAGAGTGATTCACAATTTTGTACCTTCACAGGATTTCATCTTTCCTGATCAACGGTCCACAATCTCCCTTTGATTGACGCCTCAGATTAAGTCACGGTTTTGCATTTCAGTGTTTCGGAATTTCTGTGATGAAGTGTTTCGACACTCCAAGTCACGAACCTCGAAATGATCTGAAGGTATTTCAGCATTTCTCATTTCGGCGTTTTGGCATTTCTGTGATGAAGTGTTTTGACACTCCAAGTCACGAACCCAGAAATGATCTGAAGGTATTTCGGCGTTTCGTCATTTCTGTGATGAAGTGTTTCGACACTCCAAGTCACGAACCCAGAAATGATTTGAAGGTATTTCGGCATTTTGCATTTTGCGATTTCATCATTCTTGTCATGAGTGTCCTTGACACCTCCAACTCCTAGTATCTGAAACTCCGAAATGAAGTCAGATCAACGGTCCACGATCTCCCTTTGATTAATGACCCAGATTAAATCGTGGTTTCTCATTTCGTGATTTCATCATTCTTGTCATGAGTGTCCTTGACACCTACAACTCCCGGTATCTGAAACTCCGAAATGGAGATTAAATTGTGGTTTCGCATTTCATAATTTCATAGGATAGATCACTTTCTTCCTTTGACTTCTTAGTCAGCGAAATGTTGATATGTGACCATGTGTCCTGCTCGAAGATGAACGGTCCTCCTACTTTCGGGATTTTGTAAGCCCACTTTACCTTGCACTTTAAAGATCATGCAGGTTCTCCTGGATCCAACGATGGTCGAATCTAATGCCTGAGATCTATCCTCCATCTTTGCACTCCTCCTGTCTGGATTCAGATCTGACGGTCATCGGGAATTCTGAATAGCATCCAACGATCATTGTTGCTCTTCATTGTTACGCTTCCGATCTTTCCATGCCATCATCGTTGTTGATCTTCCTTGCCTTCTTGTTTTCCATTGTTGTCTCCCAATTGTAAACCTTCCAACGTCGCTACTATTATTTCCTGTAACCATACCTTCATCTTTGTTGTTCTTTCCATCAATAATTGTAAGCATGTTGTTGTTGTTGTTGTTCTTGCATGTAGACATGCCATCGTTGTTGTTGTTGTTGCCATCAATGACAAGCACACTCTTCTTGTAGACATGCCAACACCTCGTTCTTCACTTCCTTCCATAACCCAGGGCCAACACTTATGTTCAGCTCCTGTGCCATTTATCTCTTCATCATCACCCCCTCGGTCAAGTGATACAGAAGAAGTCTTTCCTAAGGCGTTGCTTAGGTCTTGGACCTCTTCGGTCTTCTTCGTTCTGTTGGGTTTGGGTGTATCATGTTATTTGTGCGTGGTCTCTGGGATGTCAAGGTCAGACATATCTATGGGGTATACTAGAATAAGGAGGTCTATCAATCAATCCTTAGTGATCTCCTCAAGGTCCTCTTCCATGAGTTTGTAGTATGAATGAAGTTGCTTCTTATGTTCATCGACTCATGTTGTAAGGTAGATTAAGTGTCGATCTTCACAAAACTTCATCAGGGGTTGAAACCTCTGTAGGGTGTTCGGATTCATGCAAGGTTCATCATCAATGGCTCTCTTCAACTGAAGGTAGTATGTGTCAAAAACAACATTCGACTGACACTGTTTGTTCATATCACTCGAGTACCAGAGTGTGGTGAAATTTGTAGCAAGCGGCTCGAATGGTTCAATATCCAGAAAGGTCACACCTTCCGGCATCTCCCAGGAAACTAAGGCAATGAGGATTAGGAGCCATCTAAAGTGAAACGTGTATCCCTGATCCTGTGCTTCACGACAGTCTAGTTCCAGTTGATTAACTAGGTACTTCGCCCAATTCATCTGTAGACCTTTCACGCACTTCCATACAAGGTCAACGAAAAATCCTGTGACCTGCGTGGGTCGGTTCTTCCTTACTAACTTTCCATCTATTAACTGGAAAGCTAGACGCACTGCCTATTCTGGATGGAGGCTACCTTGTAGCCTCGTGTCCCCTTTTCAACATTGACATATGTATCCTTGATCTTCTGTGCTAGTGCACAATCTGTGGCTTTTCCTGGATAGAACTACTGTGGGTCAGGTCCTTGCATACTTAATCCTGTGATTCTATGAATCAACATTGGATTGACTGTGATACGGCGGTCTAACCATAAGTAGTTTCCATGGTAACATGAAAGCAATAGATTGACACAAGTGTTGACTTCCTGGTGCCTTCCGAAGTGTGGGATTTTCATTACGTTTAACAAGGTGGACTACGCGAGGTTCATCGTCCACGGTTGGGGGATTATCTTTGAGTTCTTCCCCTTTGTCCTGGTCAGGTATTTATACGAGGCAGGCATATTGTAGTTCTTGCGATCTACGAGGTTGAAGTCACTGAACTTCAACACTACGATCTTGTCCTATTGTGCTAGAACTACGCGTATCCCCTTTGGGAGGTACGTAGTAACCATGGTGTACTCGAAATCTCTTGGCACACTATATCGACTCACCACGCCGGCCAGAGGTGATATGTAGTCGGGAAATATGGTCGAGATCAACTTCGCATTTTCTAGGTCATCTCTGTGTTTGGTTCTCTTTTTCGCTGATGGTTGCGATGGTCCGACTCCTCGAGCAGTCGACAAAGAGGCTTGCACTCCTCTCGTTGATGATGCTTGTACACCCACATACATCACTCATTCAGACATGACTCTCTCATTCATGAGGTCGATGCGTACTTCCTTCACAGACTCTTCGAGTGCGCTAAGTTCTTTGGACATATACGCTCGTGGTTGAATATCTCGGGTTTGAAGAGTAACTACTCAATGCAACGGGATGAATGACAATAGCGCGATGATCACTATGAAAAATCAACTATTCTGCGGGCTCAGATAGTCACAGTTGGAAAAAGTGTTCTCATTGCATGGCACAATGGGATAAATACATAACTCGGTAATGGATCTCTTGCAACGGGTGAGAGGCCTTCATTAACTCAGTTATGTCCATTATGGTGTGGTCCCAATGGTCTGGTGGCAAAGTTTCTGACGATAAATGCATTTCTATCCATTCGGGTCGTCGGTCTAATGGTTATACTGTTCCCAACAGCTATATTGATTCGCCATGGCGAAGTTTCATGTGACGCAGTTCTGATATCCCAGCAAAGTTCCAATTTTTTAAATTTTCCTTCTGCGAAGTTCCCTCTGGAACCTTCTGTAAATTTTCAATATTATCCCTCTTCTTACTTAGTTTTCTATCCTTTTTTCCAGTGAGCTTCGTCTCAGAACACCTTTTTCCATTCTGGTTCTTATCTTCTTTTGGCAGAGTAACTTCACGCTAATGAGATTATTTCCTAGAAATCAGGGGTAATACTTCATCTGTATCTGGAATAGGTACTTCAGTCTTCTGTGGGTATTTTAGTGTTCTTCCCACTTTGACATCCAAGTATCTAGTTTTAAATAGCTTTGCTCGGTTCTCATGTTCTTCAATCAAGTGTGTGATCCTCCTAGTCATGAAATATTTCAACTCTTGCTTCTTTTGTTCTAATACTTCTTCTTTCTTTCTGGCCTGATCTCATTCAATCCAGGGTTTTCCTAGTAACATAGCAAATGGAGCGTTTTTCTCAATAAATTTAACAACTTCAAATTCCTCCTATGTCGAAGTTCCATGAGCACTCATAGAGATCCGGGTAAGTCTTCCATATAGGTTTATCAGCTTTCCTCTGAGTAATCATATTCCTCCTAATGAAGGAATCACAACAGGCTCCCCTAAAAGTTTCCAAGTTATTTTTGTCATGATATTCACCTGTGTTTCCTCATCCAGAAAACAATCAATGTCAAAGTCTCTCATTCTTGTTTCAATGCATTATTTTTCATTGAATATCTATGATAAGCTGATATGTCGGTGGTCATTCAGGGTTTATTGGATCTGTAGCAATACTTTTTCTGATTCTTTCTGGGGTTCTTTCATAATCTCATGGGGTTCTACCATAATATCAATTGCTTGACCTTTCTTGTTGTCTTCTTGTCTCATATTCATCCTTTCAACCTTAGAAATCATTCTAGGGAAATCCAATACTTCATGGTCCATAGCTTTGCAACAGAGGAAACTAGGTCTTCTACCAGGGCATTCCTTAGCCAGATGTCCCAGTCTTCTACAACTTTAACAAAGGGTTAATACTCTCTTTCTTTTAAATGATCCCCAGCCTCTCCTGTACAGCACGACAAGATCATGGTAGCTACCCTTCAACAAATTCTTTCTAGGGTCCTACATCCATTTGTTAGTCCAAACATTCTCTCTATGCATAGGTATAACATATCTTTCACTATTCTTATCAGATCTATTCATACCAAATATTCTTTCTTCTATCAGTGCCCTAGTTTTCAAGCTAAGACAAATCTTATCAAACATCCCTAGATCCATACTTTAGAAACATAAATTTCCACTAATCGTATCTTCAACAAAGCACAAAGCTTCCAAATCTAAAACTTTTCACTATTCTTACTTTTATCAGAGCATAAAGCATTCAGATCTTACCTCTTTTCTTCAGATCAGACTTCTTTTCTTAGCACAAAGCTTCGCAGATCGAGTAAAATACTGCACACTAGAGCGACATATCTATGCACAGAGCTCTCGCAATTTCAGGTCAGATATTCGCACAAAGCTTCTTTTTCCTCAGTTCCCATCAATCACAGTTTCAGGTCTCGGCAATGGAACCATTTGTTGGCACAAGGGGTAGACCCAAGGTTCAACGCTACAATGCACCAACAAAACCCTAACTACCGGCCCTTTCGGCAACACCTATGAAGCAGATGAAGTCTCACCCGAGGTATAGGCAAGGGTGGTTGCAGGACTCAGATGTCTGCAACCTTAACTGGGACACAGATCTATGATTCTAACACTTAACAAAGCACTCAGCAGTTAATATTCATTAGTCTTAAACCCTTTTTTCACATCACAAGTAAAACCCTAATTATATAACAATGCAGTATTCATTCAGATCTAAGGTATTTAAGCACTAAGAATGTGTACGTAAGTCAGATTTAACATCCATCCATATTATTAAGCACTCAACATCAACAGATCTATCTATCATTCATTTATATTGAAGCACTAAGAAAGCAAACATATAAACACATCAATACATCGCACACTGTATAGTAACACAACATGCACATGGTTCACCCCCACCCTGGGGCTACGTCCACCAACTCTTCTCTTCTTTATTATCTTTGGTCAAGCTTCTTACAGGCACATAGCATCCAAGTTCTACTCCGCAGAAGACAAGAGATCTGTGCACACTTCGCCAGATCCTCCTTCTTCTAGCTAGGGTACAACACCAAGCCTTCACACAGTTACTTTCACTAACCTACAAGCCTCACATGGTATGCACAAAGCACTTACAACTCTTGATCACATAAATCCAACTCTAGCACTTAGTACACTGGCCTACTAGGTCTCTTTTCCTCTTCCTCTACTTACATTGCTTGGCTACTTATTTATACATTACAAAATAGGCCTAATCATGGGTAAACCCATGGGTCATCATCCCATACCCATTACATAATCCCGAATCCCAAAAAGGGCCCTAAAAGGGGTTGAGATCCCACGATCTCCGCTTCGTCTTGCGCTCCACCTTCGACAGCCTGTCGAAGTCCCAAATTTAGGTCAAATATGACTAAGAATCCTCAAAACTTGGTCAAGGGCCAATAGTTGTCAACATACAAAGCTACATATATGAAACACCCACCTTCTTCCTTGGAATATATGTAGTGATCAACTTTTCTTCTCACAAATCCCAAACTAAGGATGTATGTATCGAAATTTTGGTACCACATCCTTAGTGATTGCTTTAGACCATAAAGTGACATTTTTAGTTTGCACACCAATTATTTATTTCCCTTTACTACAAATCATTCAGGTTGTTTTATGTAGATTTCCTCTTCCAAGTCCCCATGTAGGAACATTGTCTTCACATCCATCTATTATATTACTAGAACAAATGTTGCATCCAGATACATTATTACTCTAATGGAAGTTAATTTTGCAACAAGGGAAAAAATCTCACCGAAGTCAACTCCTTCGACTTGGGAATATCCTTTCTCTACCATTTGAGCTTTGAATTTCTCAACTTGACCTGTTGCATTCATCTTCTTCCTGAATACCCATTTTCTACAGATGGTATTTCTTCCACTACGAAACTTGACTAAGTCTCGTGTCTCATTCTTGTCCAAAGATTCCATCTCTTCGACCATGACACCTTTCCATAGTTTTCCCTTTGTTGAGTCGACTTCCTCCCCGATCAACTTGGGCTCATCGTCGGTGGAAGTTAAAATGAATGCAGAATGGAAGTCAGGAAGACTATACCTTTCAACTGGTTTTCTTACTCTTTCTTACCTCCTTACAATAGGGGTCAGTTTTTCCACCTCTTCCTTTGATTTAGTCAACTCATCTTAATCATCTTCTTCATTCCTTAGTTCAAACTGCATTGTCTCATAATTATTCTTGGTCTAAACAATTTCTTCAGGCATGGACTTACTTTTGACTTCTCTGAAGACCACATCTCAACTATACATTATTTTCCTTGATGCATGATCCCAGAGCTTATATCCTTTCATTCCTTCTTTGTATCCAATGAAAATACATGTGACTGCCTTCTTGTCCAACTTGATCCTCTTTTCCTTGGGAACATGCACAAATGCATCACAGACAAATAATTTGAGATGTGAAACCGAATACTTCTTACCTGACCATACCTCATTTGGAGTCGTTTCAACTAGAATTGACGAAGGAGACATATTCAATATATATTTTGTAGTGTTGACTGCATCCACCCAGAATTCTTGTGCGATCCCAACACCACTGAGCATGCTCCTTGCCTTGTCCATCAATGTTATGTCCATTCTCTTAGCAAATCCATTTTGTTTTTAGGTATATGGTGTGGTAGTTTGGCATACTATGCCACACTGCTTGCAGAACTCATCAAATTCTTTTCCACAGAATTCAACACCGTTGTCAGTTCTCATCACCTTAATCTTCTTATCTGTCTGGTTTTCTACAAGAGATTTAAACTCTTTGAATTTCTTGAAAACCTTTGATTTCTTCCTTAGGAAATATATCCATGTCTTCCTAGAAAAATCATCTATGAAGGAGATATAATACATGGATCCACCAAGTGAAGGCACTGTAATAGGGCCAAACACATCACTATGAACCATCTCTAGAATCCAATTTTCCCTTGTTGCTCCATATGTGAACCTCGCCCGACTTTGTTTTCCATATATACAATGTTCACAAAAGTCGACTTCTAAATTACATGCAGGAAAGTATTCAACCATACCTTTGTTATGCATAGATCGAAGTCCTTTTTCTTCGTGTCTCATCCTCTCATCCCATAGCATGGTCGGGTTGACTTTATGATGACTTTTCGAGTTAGTTTGAATCAAATCATCCCGAGTCGAGTCGAATTCAAGTTGACTTTAGGAAAAAGGATGGTGTTGCATCCAGTCAAGTCGAAACTCCCTAGAAACTTGTATAGGGTTCCAATCTAAACTCCTTTCATTAATACCATCACACCTCTGACCATCTTGCACAAATCCTTCTGAAATAGAGTGTGCATGCCAACATCACTCATCTTACTAAAAAATATTAGGTTTCTTTCAAAATATGAAATGTGTAGCACACATGGAAGGGTTCTACTCCTCCCATCCTACAGTATCAGTCAAACTCTTCAACGTTCGACAATTTTTGTTGTTGATTCGTACCCCAAGAAAACTTATCCTCCTTCACATCATTCATATTTGAAAAATCATTTTCTATATGGTGTCATATTATAAGATTCTCCTAAGTCGATCAACAAAACATCTTGATCCGACTGTGTATCGGTCGACACCAGGTACACATCTGTTGGAGATACTTCACACACACATAGGATTTAATTTTCCTAATCTTTTCCCTATGTTTATTAGTAATTATTAAGTCTCCTATATTTTAGGGAGAATATTCCTCTAGGATAATATTCTCTTCAGTTCACACTTAAGTTTGATCAGTTGAGTGGATTATAGATGCGACATTGGAATTATCACCATCCAGCATTGGGATCATCACCATCTAATGTGAATTTTACTTGGGATCATCACCAAACTAGCACATTACTCATGATTCCTTGATCTCCTCCTCACTTCACTATGTTTCATTCAGATAACTAAAGACTAATAGACTAGTTAACTCAGACTAGGTGGCAGTTCACTTCGGTAACTGCCCGAGAGACTAGACTAGGTGGCAATTTACTCCCGTAACTATTGGTGTGTGTCTAGATCACTCTATACCACCACTATGGTGCATTGGCTTCTCCTACAGTGTGCATTAGTTGATTTATACATAGTATATCATGTGTAAATTATCATTCATTCATTTGGTTGATGAGAATTCTTCCATTCTTTCTCTCCTGCTTCTATTTTCTCATATTTTATCTGCAAATTGTGTATGAAATTTTCTATATAGATCTATTCTATGTAGTTTCAACACATTTACATGGTATTAGAGATGACGGACTACTAGGGAAAAGACACACCAGATTATTTTTGCAGGTACCGAGGATTGAAGACAGAGAAAAAATGGAATTTCCAAAAGAATTCATTCTTACATCGTACAATTTATTTGCATGGAAGGAGAATATGATCATGCATATTCGAGGCACAAGATTATACCGGTTAACCATGAACATAGAGACAGATCCAACATCAACCATAGAAAAATCCAAGTATCTAAATCGAGTCGATGAAGCGTTTGTAACAATTTGCAGTCTCATTTCTCCTGAACTCCTCTTTTACATATCCTCATGTAAAACCACCAATGAATTTTGGACCACCATGGAAGGGATTTTTGGAAAATGAGATGAGATGAGAAAACACATGCTCGAGGTGGAATTTCTCACATTGGATCCAAAAATCTTCGACAATCTCCAAGACTTCTTTACCAAATATAAGTATTTGTTGTCGCAACTCAAGGCTTGCGGGGTTGATAAACCTAGGGAAGAGAAACAAATGGTTCTCATCATTCTCTCCAAACTTGGTCCAGAATAATCAGTGTTTGTATCCATATTTCATTCAGTTAGGTTCACCTTTGGATCCACCTAGACGATGCCCTCTCTTGAGGCCTTTATCGAGTCTCTGACACAAGAGCAGAACAAGCTCATCAATATGGGAAAAATCAAAGTCCCAAAGGCACATGCACTTACTATGAAAGATGGTAGCGGTCATCAATATCATAAATATAAATACATAGACAAAAGGAAAGCACCTACAAATCCAAAGAAGGAAGGGTACTCAAAACCCTTCAATGATGCCTCTGGATCCAAAGGTGGAAAGGGAAGAAAAGGGGATAAACGCACTTACTTCCATAAAGGATTTCATCCAAAATCCGCATGTATGTCGAAACATATATATCTAATGACCCAAATACTTCAAAAAAACAACCTTGGAGATCGCATCCCCAAGGGTGCCAAGAAGAAGAAGCCAGAAGATCAAAATCCCAAGAAAGGCAATTCTAGCCATGCTTTGATTTCCATCAACTCCTCTCCCGATGCTTGGATTGTAGATTTAGGAGCATCACACCACATGGCTTCCAAAAAATAATTCTATTCTTAATTGGATGCATGCAAAGGTTATGCTATTCTGATGGGGGACAACTCTCCAGTCGAGGTCATTGGCAAAGGAAGGATTGAACTCACAAACAGAAGCTTCGAGAATGTGTTACATGTTCCCAAACTTTCCGTCAATCTTCTCTCCATGAATCAAATGAAAAACTCTGGCACCAACAAGAGAATCATATTCACACCTGATGCAGTGGATATCTATGACATGAAAACCAATTCCAGGGTTGCTACCAGTGAGGTAAATCATCAATCTAGACTCTACACATTTTCTGAATTTATTGAACCAGATTTTGCATTGCAGCTTACCCATGTTGATGAAAGAAGTAGGATATGGAATGAAAGGTTAGGGCAGTTAAATTTCATGTATATGCAATATCTTAGAAAGAAGGAAATGGTTGATGGTCTACCCGACATCCACTTCTCCAAAGGAATTTATGAGGGATGTGTTCTTGGAAAACACCCTCAAGAGAAATTCAAAAAAGGAAAGACTTAGAAGGCTTCCTTTCCTTTAGATCTGATCCATATTGACCTCATGGGCCCTTTTCCGCATCCATAAATCAGTAAATCAAGGTACATGCTCATTTTTGTTGATGATTTCTCATGCTTCACATGGATTTACTTTCTCGGAGAAAAATCAGAGGTATTTCAGCACCTCAAAGATTTCAAAGCCCTTGTTGAGAGACAGTTAGGAAAGAAAATAAAAGTTCTTCGAACAGATAATGAGGGAGAGTATATCAACCATGAGATACAAAATCTTTGTCATGAGGCAAGGATTCAGGTGCATCACATGATTCCCTATACTCTGCAACAAAATAAAGTTGTTGAGCGGAAAAATAGATCTCTAAAAGAGATGGCATCTTGCATGCTACATGCAAAGTCACTTCCATAGAGATTATGGGCTAAAGAAATTAACTGTGAAACCTACATACAAAACAGATATCCCCGTAGATTTTTCAAGGATAAGACCCCTTATGAGGATTGGAGTGGCCTCAAACCGGAAGTGACCCACTTTTGTATTTTTGGTTCACGTGCATGGGCCAGGATTACCTCTGAGAAGAGAAAGGCACTTGATCCAAAAAGCACAAAGTGTATCTTTGTTGGATACCCCGACGGTGTGAAGGGATACAGACTCAATGATCTTTCCTCGAACCGTCTCATAATTGAGTGTATTGTCCAATTCAAGGAAAGTGTCTCGCATGTACCTCAGCAGTCGCATGCAGACACTTTTGTTCTTCCACCTGTCAGAGATGATGAGCATGCACATGTCGAATCTTATTTAGATGAGAGTTTTGATTCATAGGATTCAGATGATCCTGATATAGAGTCAGTACAGTCATATGTAGATTCAATGCATCCATATGCAGATGTAGATCTAGAGCAGAGGCCTAAGTGGACCAAGACTACTCTTCAGGATGCAGGGGATCTTGTTGGGGATCCAACTGATACTAGGAGGACTCGATCTAATTTTGAGGATCCTCCTATTGCACTCACTTTCACTAAACCTATGCAACCCAAGAATCTTTTCTTGGTTCAGTCTTCAGATCCACAATGTTATGGTGAGGCTACTGGAAATCCCTTTTGGGAATCCGCCATGCAGGAGGAGCACAACTCCCTCCTCGAGAAACAGACTTGGGATCTAGTTCCCCTTCCCTCAGAAAGAAAAATTTTCAAGTTTAGATGGGTCTAAAGGACCAAGAGCATAGTGTATGGATAGGTTAGCAGATACAAAGGTAGGCTAGTTTCCAAAGGCTTTCAGCAGGTGCATAGCATTGACTATGATGAGACCTTCTCTCCAATAGAGAATATGGATTCCATACATTTGGAACTTACCATTGCGGCAACTAAGGGATGGGAAGTCCATCATATGGACATGAAGATTACATTTCTTCACTGCGATCTCTCTGAGGGTATCTATATGGAGCAACCCCAGGTATTTATGTAGGATTCATCTTTGGTTTTTCGACTGAAGAAGTCTCTTTATGGCCTCAAGCAGGCTCCGAGGGCATGGTATTCCAATATGGAATCCTTACCTATAGTCACAGAACTTTGTATGTTGTAAATCAGACCCGAATTTTTACATGCTCAGGACGATGGATTCACTTATAATCCTAGTCCTATATGTTGATGATTTGTTGATCACCAGTTGCTCGAATTCAATGATTGTTGCAGTCAAGAGGATTCTAGATGACATTTTCTTGATGAAGGACATGGGTCTGCTACATTTATTCCTTGGACTCAAGATCATCCAAGATGCATCAGGCATCAAACTATCTTAGGCCAAGTATGCATGATATCGAATTGAGAGATTTCACATGAAATATTGCAAGTCTGCTCTGATTCCTTTCCTATCAGGAGTCATACTTTAGGATGACAGGGACACTCCACTGGTTGACAGCACACTTTACAGACAGCTAGTGGGGAGCTTGTTATATCTCACGCACTCCAGACTAGGCCTCTCCTATGTAGTTAGAGCTGCATGAGCTACATTGGAAGGATGCAAAGTGTATCCTTCAATACGTACAGGGCACCATCACCTTTGGAATTTAGTATGTAGTAGACTCTACATTGGACCTCATCAAGTTTAGTGATTCTAACTAGGTTGGCGATAGCATTGATCACAAGTCTAAATCTGGTTACTCACTCAGTCTTGGTTCTAGGCCTATCTGTTGGTCGAGCAAGAAGCAAGATGTTATTTATTTATCTTCAGCTAAGGCAGAGTACAGAGGGGTAGTTAACATAACCATTCAAGCTATGTGGCTACAACATTTTCCCATTGATTTGGGAATTCAATTTCAATGGTTGATCATCATTTGGTGTGACAACCAGAGCACTCTGAAGTTCTACAGAGATCCAGTTCAGAGGCAACGGACAAAGCACATCGAGATCCACATGCACTACATCTGGGACTTAGTACACGAGGGGATCATTGACCTATAGTTATGTCCTTCAGTAGAACAGACTACAGACATCTTCACCAAGACCTTCACTGAGAAAAATTTCCATTCTTTATGCAGGTCATCTTGGAGTGAAGGACATGGTTTCCTAACAACTGTCAATTCTTATTTTTACATACATTGCACTTTGAGGGTGGGTTTTTCCCATGAGGTTTTCCCTTGTTCCTCATTTATTTCATTGTATATTTTGTATTTGGGTACCTAACATGGCCTCGTTTTCGGGACCCATTCTTTATTTTCACCATAGTGATGTTCATGGGGGGTGTTGGAGATACTTCACACACACCTAGGATTTATTTTTCCTAAGTATTTCCCTATGTTTATTATTCATTATTTAGTCTCATATATTTTAGGGAGAATATTCTCTTTAGTTCACACTTCAGTTTGATCAGTTGAGTGGAGTCTAGATGCCACATTGGAATTATCACCATGTAGCATTGGGATCATCACCAGCTAATGCGCATTGTCCTTGGTATCATCGCCAGAATAGTGCATTACTCATGATTCCCTGATCTCCTCCTCACTTCACTTTGTTTCATTCAATTTACTGAGATTGATAGACTAGTTAACTCAGAATAGGTGGCAGTTCACTCCCATAATTGTCCGAGAGACTAGACTAGGTGGCATTTTACTCTCATAGATGTTGGTGTGTGTCCAGATCACTCTAGACCACCACTATGGCACATTGAATTCTCCTCCAATGAACATTAGTTGAGTTATACAGAGTATATCATGAGTAAATTATCATTCATTCATTTGGTTAATGAGAATTCTTCCATTCTTTCTCCCCTGCTTCTCTTTTCTCATATTTTCTCTACAAATTGTGTATGTCATTTTCTAGTTAGATCTATTCTGTGAAGGTTCAACACATTTACAACATCTCCTCCCTTATATGGAGTCATCTTTTTCTCAGTTGATTGCTTCTCATCGGATCATGTACTGACTTCCATCGCCTTCGACTTGCAGTCCTTTTTGCAATGCCCGTATTTATTGCATTCCTAGCATCTTCCTGTCGACTTAACCAGGGATTTAGATCTACCCTTCGACTTATAGTTTCTACCAGATAATTTTCCTTTATCTCTATCAACCAATTGACCTCTCACCACTAAAGCATCTTTGGTCGATCCTTCAATGTTCTTTCTTCCCATTTTTTCATTATTAGAGATGAAACCACGTATTCTAGTGCTAATGTGGTTGTATTACTCCCTATAGCCATGACTAAGTTATCCCAGGAGTCTGGAAAATAACATAATAGGATTTAAACATCTCTCCTCCTTAATGAATTTAATATCCACAGAATATAATTGACTTAGAATGGTATTAAATGCATTTAAATGCTTAGTCACTGAACTGTCATCACTCATCCTCAGAAGATACAATTTCTTTATGAGAAACAACGTATTTACCAGATATTTCGACTGCTACAATCTCCCCAACTTGTTCCATAGTTTCTTGGTTGAATCTTCACCTGATACATTCAGTAGTACTGAATCTGCAAGACAAAGTCAAATGGTACTCCTTGCTCTTCTCTCGATTTTATCCCATTCTTTCGTCGAAATACCTGTCGGCATGGTACCTGGACAGACTGTTGTCCATTGTTCTCGATCTACAAGGATATCTTCAATTTTAAGCTTCCAAAGCTTAAAATTTTGGCCATTGAATTTTTCAATCTCTATTCTCGAGCTACTCGTCATTCTTTAACACAATCTTTAGCACAATCTTTAAATATTTCTAAATTATGACTCTTACTAAACCTAGAGTTTAACTCAGATTCAAGGTTGTTAAACCAAGATCTGATACCACATGTTAGGAAAGGAGACACACTTCCACGCTAAACCTAGCAAAAGAGAGGAAGAAATATTTAATCAATAAATTAAATGACACAACAAGCACACAATACACAGATATTTTACCATAGAAACCCAAACCGGAAAAATCAACATTCCTTGAGCATTCTTCTCGTTTTCTTATTCATTCAGAATAAAAGGTTACATGTATAACCTTGGTCCACACCTAAGACACAATCGACATCATACCCTTTTGATTACATAAGAACAACCCTGTAGCCAATTCTCCTTACATCTACATGACCAACAACCTCTAAATTACAGACTCTTGGAGATTAGCCATCATCTAAAGATTCAAGATTCATTGATTATATTTTTACAACCTTACAACATGCCTTATTTATAGGATTTATAGCAGGAAAAACCCTAAAGAAAAGGAACCCAAAAATGGTTACATATACATGCAGATCATTGGCTACAAATCCTGTGAATCTCAAGATTATGTCTTCATTCAGTCACCACATGCCCTCTTGTCGACCTCTTTTTAGTTGACCTCTTCGACTTGTTTTCAATGTCTTTACCATGTTGAAACACCTCGACCTTCGACTTCGAATTTACTCGATCGACTCATCTCGACCTTCAACTTGTTTTAGATCCACCTCGAATTCGTCTTTACCTAGTCGAACCACCTCAAACTTCGAATTTGACTGTCATTCGATCCACCTCAAATTTCACTGCAAAGAATATAACAACCCAACATTTAGAATCCTTAAATGGGAGGTTTCCTAAAATTTATAAGGTTCCTAAAGGGACTCATGAAAATAAAGGTAGTATTGAAGTTGAACAATTTTCCAATAATACGAATTTTCTAGGGGGATTTAACTCCAATAATTGAGTTCCTTATGGATGGTATTCAAAAGGATTTATCCTTCCCAAGGTTGAATTAAGGAAGTTTGTTCGAACAGAGGTATTTACCTGAGTGATCCAAATAGAGAAATATTTTGAACTGCATAATATTATAGGTGATAAGAAAAGGATTCACATAGAAACTTTGAGCTTTGAGATAAAACCATATCAATGGTATCAATAGATAGTGAAAAGGAATCCCCATTCTTATCATTATACTTGTGGTTTATTTACAATAGACTTAGAAGGACAATATGGGAAATCTTGGTAACGAGACTAATTCAATCATTTGACAAGAATCAAGCACTTAAGTGATATTGAAGATTATAATTCGTAATTTCAGGTGTTGGCCACAAGGGTGGATAACATAAGTGATGAACATTTTTTGGAAGCTTACATGGGTGGATTAAAAGAACACTATAAACATGAAATTTTCCTAAAACATCCTAAAAATATTGTGGAAGTTGTGCAATTTGCTTATTATATTCAAGCCAAGAATAAGATTACACACAAGTCTACCATTGGAGAATATACATGAAGCAGAGATCATTTTGGGGTTCAAAAGACAACCTTACCTCAATCTACTCGAATATCACAGAAGGAAATGGAGGAAAGAAGAGAAAAATGACTATGTTTTGGTTGTAACAACAAATGGTCAAAAGGGCATAAATGTCAAGAAACAAAAATTTTCACCTTGGAAAATAATGATGAAAGATGAAGTAGAGACATCTACACAAAGAAATGAGGAATAACTTGTCAAATTAAAAGAGAAAGAAATAGAGGCCAGCCAAAATTGTGCACAACATTGATTCAGACAAGTGAGAAATATATATTCATGCATCGGCAACATTGTCAACACCTCAAACCTTGAAGATTGTAGGTTACATTAAGAATAAAAAATATATAATGTTCTTTGACTCGAGTAGTACCCATAACTTCATTGATAAAATATTAGTAGAGCACCTCAATTTTTTTTTATATCCAGTGACAAAT
Organism: Picea engelmannii; assembly: GCA_009831015.1. Taxonomy (NCBI): domain Eukaryota; kingdom Viridiplantae; phylum Streptophyta; class Pinopsida; order Pinales; family Pinaceae; genus Picea; species Picea engelmannii. Next base: position 89,890 of record ML782799.1, read on the forward strand.
TTTCAAGTTTTGGTTGCTAATGGAGGGAGTATTGATTTTGTGGGAAATTGCACAACATTAAACTAAGAATGGGATAATATAATTTGGAAATACCAATGTATGTCAATACCATTGGAGGTGTAGATGTTTTTCTATGGATTCAATGGTTGAGAACATTAGGTAAAATTTATACAAACTATAACGGATTATTCATGGGATTTGAATTGGAAGGAATTCAATATGAACTCAAAGGGTTAAAATTTGGACCTTCTCAAGTCCTCTAATATCATAGAATGGAAAATATGCTAAAAAATGGTAGCAAGGGAGTTGTGGTTAAACTTTATTTTTTAAGCAAGAAGATTAAAATATTCCAAAGGAATTACAATGCACATTGGAAAATAACTGTAGGGTCTTCCAAGAAATTCTAAAGGTTTACCTCCATCTAGAGAAAGTTTTTGTTGGTTTTTTTTTATGATATACATATCTATATAAAATCACGAGAAGACCATATTAAACATGTAATAGCTCCTTAATTAAAATATAAAATTCAATACTGTTGAAATAAAGTAATGATAAATCTGGGTGTCTTTTCCTTGAAACAAGCATCATTGCACGTACTTATAGTTAACATGCCCCTACAGGGTCTAACCAATAACAAAAATAACACCACCATTTAATATAACCATCGATAAAAATAGGTCCAATCTCTCTAGCATTGATAGATAAAATGTGTACCAAAAACTAAATTTACCAAATGGGCAGTCATAGATCATCTTCTAAATTTATAGAAATCAAGATGAAACATTGCAACTCTACTGCAACAATTTTCTTATTCTTTGGGTTTTTTGTTTGATAAAAAATGGAAAGGCTGCAAATCAAACCCAAGACATAGTTAAAATGATTCAGATCCCAAAATGGATCCACCACATTTTTGAAAATCTAAGATCTGAATATGGCTTCAAGATGGGAGGTATAAAAATATAAACATATATTTAGACTCTATAGAGAAACATAGATACTTGAAGGCATGTTCATTCCATAGACAAAATTGTATGGATATTAGAATGCTTATAATGCAAACAAACAATTGGAAGTTACCAGCAAAAGTTACTGGACAAGGACAAAATCATAACGGACCTACACATCAACACATTCCTCCCACCATGTGTCTCCCTTGCTGAATCATGGCAGATTGTTAACAAACCATTGCATTTCACTCAAAAAATTTATAGCGAGTACTACCTTATTCTAATCCAATATACATTGGTTGCTAGTGCTCATATTTCCCCAAAGGAAGGAAAACAAAGAGAAAAGAGTATATATTGTATTATCACAAGGGTGTTATTTCCAATTTCAAATTGCATGGACCATTTTATTACTCTTTATAACACTTACAATTCCATAAGCAATGCAGTCAATGTGGAATTCTTAAAGAAGACATGTGCCATATTTCAGCATGACATTGGCATAAATATTTCCTTAGAAGTCATGTATATCCTCACCATTTACACCTAATCAAAAACTAATTACTCATTTCTCCAACATGGCAATGATAGATGAGAGGTTGCATTGAAACTTATGAGAAAAAGAATCTTGTAAATAACATTATTAAACTGCCATTTCCTTATAATGTGAAATGCTCAAAACTCTAGACATTTGACAGAATATATTTGAAATTATTAACCCACTCAAGAACAACTCATGAAAATGGATGCAACCCACTCAAACACCAAAATAAAATAAGCAACATACATGTTATTTGCATCAGTTTTGGAGATGTCCTTTAATTTTCTCCTAGTGCACCCAAAATAGTACACCAAAATAAAGATGGATAACTTGAATTTGGACTATTCTTTATATATGTGTGACCCAAGATATTATTCAGGTTTGTTAATGGAAAACTAGCCAAAAGGGGAATGTAGTTCTCATGTTTGTTTTTCTCATAAAATTTATGATAGCTTATCATTTTCATTTCCAGAATAAAAAAGAACATATAACATACAAAATCCACAATGAGATCGGACAACCAACAAAACTTTGAAATTGGATTATAGTCATTTTAACCAAAATGGTTTCTTATATCAAATAGAATGTGATAGAATATAGAGTAGCAATTGATTATGAAACAGTTTTTGTCTTGTGACATTCTTACTTCTCAGAAGGGTTTACATGATGATGCAACATATTTTAAAGGAGCTATAAACTGAACATTTGGAAATGAATCATTGTAACTAATGCTTATTTATGGTTCCCAACTAAGAATATTCCATTTGAATTGTCCAAACAATGATTGTTAGTAGAAATAACAAGATGATGAGCAATCAATCCAATAAAACCTTAAGTGAAATTTCAGAAAGATCACTATGTTGTATACTTCTTTTGAAAAAGAGTAGCCTATAGTTGCTATACAAAAGAAAAATGGCCAAGGTTTCATAACAATTCCTTCACATTCCATATAGCTTCATGTTATCTAAGATATTCAAATATCTATTCACACTCCATATAAAATCCATTAATAATACCAACTAAACCTATGTCAAAACAAACCCTAAAAATATCAATTGTACCTCAGCAATTGTACCTCAGATAATCGTTGTAGACATTTCAATAAAATCATAGATGGATAATGTAGTTTTTTTTATAATGTCATATGGGTGAAACTATTTGTTTTTCAAATGTACAAAAAGTATCTTCTATAGAAGAAGTCAAAATGAAACCTTTCAGATATAGGAGAAATAAAATGAATTTCAAAGAAACCAAAAGGAAGAATATAACATTTAACTCATAACAACCATTTTATTAAGGTATTTGAAAAAATATTTTATGTGCATAGATGAAAAAAAAAACGTGTGCCCTCGATATGGCCCAACACAACCAAAACATTTGGAACATTTTTCTACGCATTTGAATCTATGAAACTGAAATTACTCACTTGCAATATAGCCTTCTAACCCATACATAGATTTAGGGTAGACTAGGCATCGAATTTAACTACAGTGCAAGAATAGATTGTTGACATTGATCATTTGACATTCAGGTGAGGTTTCTATTGAATTGAGGATGATACTGCCAACAAACAAGGAAATACAGGGAATTTCCACAACTACACAAATTTTAGAATCATATATTTATAAACAATTTCCAGGATAGAGTGGAAAAACTTATCTATTGAATATTGCAAGCCAACAACTAGCTGAGTGAGCAATTTCCACCCAACCATAGGAAAATCCACAGTGGACACCACCCCTTAGCCATGCTATGATACCACCAGAGTGAAGCAAGGATAACAAATCTGAAATTCAGTCTCAACCAATGTTTTCTTCTGCATATTTCTTGGTGACAGAGCAGCACTAAGGTACCTACCTCATAAGAAGAGCCCCCTTCTCTAATGTCCAATACCTCATAAATTTCTCCTTTCATTCTATTCAGTGTGTGCATATAAGGTCTAGGCTATTATCTCAAGTTTCAGCAGAGTTCTCCATGGTTTCTTGGCTTTTTTCTCAAGGTTTTGAGCTTTCATTCATGGATGGTAAGTATCTCATGGGATTGGATCCATTTTTCCAATGTCTAACCTATCTAAACTCTTCTCCACTCCCTTTTATCACGGCTCTCCTCTCCCCATTCGAATTTTCCTCATACATAATGGATAGAGAAATCAAACTCAACTTCTCTTCCTAGTTCCAAGAATGTAGGTGAGACAGTTTGCTAAAATTTAGGAGTTGTGGCTTGGATTGAGGAATTAATTTCATCCACTCCTCTTAACTCATTTTTTCTTTGAAAAATAAATTTGAAATTGGGTGAGAATTCAAGATAGCATAAGGTAGATTATTTAAGTATATTCCCCCCTTAGACCCCCTCACCTTTACTCTCTTGTGGTATCATATCCCCTATAGGCACTCAATCTCAACTAATCTTGGTATTCTTCTTTATTAATTGCAATAAAAAAAGATGTGCAATATTCACAACACCATGGTATGGTGTCAATGTGGCAGAGTTATAAATCATCCATGCAAAATATTTAAGCGTTTAATTACAAAAATTCCAAGAGTAAAATTTAGGGTATTACATTCCCTCCACCTTGGAATAAAAATGTCCTCGATGTTCTTTATTTCAACAATGACCATGGTGAAAATGGAGATGGATACGCCTCTCTCATGGCATCCTCCATCTCCCAAGTGGCCTCATTTGGCACAAAGTGCTTCCATTGCACTTTTACTCGAGCGATGGCTCAGTTCTATACCATTGTGAACTTCATGTCTATTATGCACATGGGCTCTGGTTGGAACTCTCCCTCTGGTTCCACCTGGATAACATTCCAATCAATAACATGGTTAGAATCATGTACATATTTTTTAAGCAAAGATACATGAAAAAAATATGTATTTTAATATTTGCAGCCAAAGCAAGTTTATAAGCTATTGGTCCCATCCTTTCCAAAATTTAAAATGGTCCACAATATATGGGTGCAATTTTGGCATAGGATCCAAGCCTCAACGAACTATTGTGCGGTCTCACTTTAAGCTACACACACTCGTTGAGTTTAAATTATTTATGAGTCTGGTTTCTATCTGCATAACTCTTATGTTTTTCTTTGGCTATATTCAAGTTTTGTTTGATCTTGATAAATTCTTGTTCCATGTCTTTCAACATTTTGGATCCAAGTGTAATTATATTCACTAGGTTTTCCCAACTTACAGGTGTATTACACCTTCCTCCATATAGTGCCTCAAAAGGACTCATCATTAAAGATGCTTGGTAACCATTATTATAGGAAAAATTGACCAAATGCATGTACTCCTCCCATTTACTTGGTCTATTTATGACGTACATGTGAAGCATGTATTCCAGTATTTGGTTTGTCCTTTTCATCCAGCCATCTAACTGTGGATGATAGGCAATGCCAAAATTTAACTGTGTACCCAATCCTTTGAATAGTCCTTTCCAAAATCCTGATGTAAACCTTGAATCTTTGTCCGAAATGATTGTGGTAGGTATTCCATGAAATCTGAATATTTATTTCATGAAAATATCTACAACATTGACTTCTTTAAATTTGGATTTTATAGGGATGAAGTGAGCATCCTTACTCAATTTGTCCACTACAACCATGATGGCATCATGTCGTTTCATTGTATTCAGAAATCCTATGATAAAGTCCATACTAATAACTTCCCATTTCCATTCAGGAATGGGTAAAGGTTGCAACAAGTCTATTGAATGTTTATGCTATTCTTTAACCTATTGAAATTCTAAGAATCTCGCAATATAGTCATCAATTTCATTTTTCATTCCAGGCCAAAAGTATTATTTCCTTACTGCAATAATCATTTTCTAGTAACCTGGATGTCTTGAGTAAGTTTTCTTATGCATTACATCCAAGATAATTCTTTTTAACTCCTCTACATCAGGGATGTACAATCTATCCTTATATATCATCAATCCTTCTTCAGTTATCTGATAGCCATCAAATTTTTGGTTTGGTGGCTCTTGTTGTAATCCTTCTTCTACTTGTAGAAAATACTCATCCTTACCCAAGGCCTCTATTATTTTGGACTTAAAATCAGATTTGAAAGTACTGATAGCCACCATATGTATAGCCTGCATACTTCTTCTAAGGGTATACATTGTTCTCTTTTCCCTTTGTCTATGATTTCAAAATCATAATCGTTGGTGAATGATAACCATCTATCTTGTCTAACATTCTGTAACATCCCACTCTTGCGCACAGTGATCAGACTTATTATTTGAGGACACTTGCATGCAAGTGATCTGGTTCATTATACGATTGGTTTTTTTTATTATGATTATGAGATGTTGTGGATCTGATGATATGTTATTTTTTTATATTTATATTGACATGTGCTATTGATTGGTTTCTCCTGAGTGTGCAGGAATCTAGATGTTAGAGGATGTCGATGGCATCGATGGATCTCCTTGGACTCTGGATTGAGTTAGGGAGTGGGCTACTATGGTTTGAATGTTTTTGATATTACAGATGTGACATATGACTAGATATTATGATGTTGATTGTTATCGATGACACGCTTCGTTAATGGATGCAGGATGACAATAGCTTTCTAACCAAACTCACATTAGGAGTAAAGGGGTCACGCATGAAAACCAGAGACATTAAGGGAGAGGTGTGGCAGCAGCCCTGCCACAGCCTACTAGCACTCCCTTTATGGCTTGAAATGTAGGTTAACGATTACCTAGTTCGAGAGATCCACGATGTCGTGAGGGAAGATTGTGACAGTCGCTCATGATGATTCTAAAGGGCGCACAATAAGGCAGGGACATTATTCCTTAGAGGCCTTTAGTCTCCCACAAAGCCACCCGATGGAGTATTGACTCCAGCGGTTTGACGTCTACCAAAATCAGTCAAAAGGAGAGTGGCACCCTTGGAGCACGTAGTGCGTCTTGAAGGGCACGTCGCGATTTTAACTTTGGTAATATTAATAAACCTAGTGCCTAATAAAATATGCCTCCTTAGGACCTGGTTAGCCTTAAAATGAATAATGGTATGAGTAAAGTTTAATAACATATTTTTCCCTTAAAAAATGTCGCCAAGCCTAATGAATTTAAAACCTAGGTCTAAGTAGAACATGTGATAAAAAAAAACTAAATGGACATGTAACAAGAGGGGGGTAAAGAAAATTCAAAAATTAATAATTAAAAAAAAAATTAATGAAGGATTAAATTATTAAAAGGGTAAATTGTTGCTTATGTCTAAACCTTCTAATTTTGAAACTTAAAGAAAAAGGGGATTGTCTAGCATAGTAGGGAATCTAGTCTTTGGAACCTTCTAATTGTGAACTCAACTAGGTTTTAACAAACGCGTAAGTCATTTAAGAATTGTAAGGGAATAAAGGGACACCGAGGAGAGTTTTTAGGAACGCTTTTAGGTGGGTGAGGGAAATAGGAAAATTTAATTAATTAATAAATTGATTTCATGGTGCAACTAAGGGATCGGGTGATATGAGTATGGGGGAGGTTTATCCTAAATAAATTTAATAAAAAGAATCTAATGAGGGTTTGGGAAACTAATCACTAAGAAAACTATATAAAAAGGATGGCAGGCAGCTTGACCTTGCGAGGCGAGCTGGGAGATAGCATTCTCTGGTATTGTGTGTGTGACCCCTTTGCGGCTCGGGAGGCTCAGGGGGAAGAAGAGTACCGGTGAGGTCTCAGTGGTTAGCAAGCAGGAGTTGGATGGAGCTCGAGTGCGGCACAATCGTACTGGATATTGCGCCATCGATTACGGTATTCTACTGAGATTAACTTGCAATGATTTAGTTTCAGTATTCCACTGTTGTATAATGAAAATGGCTTGTCAATATGAATTCATAATCGATAATCTTAAATGGCTTGTCAATATGAATTCTTTTGTTGATCCAATTGGGTAAATAAAGTAGGTGAAGATAACGTTATGAGATTGATTTTACTTTTGTAGTTATTTTACGAGACTTGAATTATATTGTCTTTAAGTATCATTTATTGAATTTCGGAACTTGCTTGTGGCAGATTGTGCTTTACATCTTAGGCTTTGATGGAGGGGATATCCCTCGCCTTACCAGATTTTTTTTTTGTCCCAACTAGAGTGAATATTGATCCAGTGCCAATTACCATAACGTTGTATTTCGTGTGGCTGTATACTTCTTTAGAACTTCAACATTTAGTTTGTGCAGAGATTTCGAGAAAGGAAGATTGAGAACGGGTCTCAAATTCTTGTTTCTCCAATCACCACCTTATTCTACAAGTTCATAATTACGATACTATTGCTTAGCTAACTTTATAAGGTGTAAGGCTAAAGGGAAGCATCCCTATCTGATTCCTTGGCGCATGACTACTCAGTATCTAACCACCTTACACAGCTTCTACTGCCCCCATCATCTGTATGCTACATGTTTTTTTTGTGTTTCCATTCTTCTCATCCATACCTGTAAGGAAGGTTTTATGATCGTGGGGTTTTAGCTACAAAACCATATCGAGTTGGGATTGCTTGGCTTATTTTTTGGTAGCCAACATTTGAGTAGGTAGTTTGTTTGGTATCAAACACGGAAATGCCTAAGAAAATTTCACCACTGGACATGCCGAATGTCCCAAAGGGAGAGTTTCCTCTACACTTAGAACTACAAAGAACCATAGTCGTTTGTGCTACATATGCCCCTTCTCATATAGAGGGTATTCAATATTAGAGAACATACGTCTCCTACGGAGTTGATAATAGTTTAAGCTTGAGTGATTTCTGCAAAACCACCTACGTTGAGATCCCTTGTGAGTATTGTGAATTATCGTGGGTTCGATGTCCACCTGCGTAGACAAACCTTCCTCCAAGCGCACTTACCTCCTACACAACGCGTCCCTCAGTGAAATTGGGGCATTGGTAGGGTGTTTTCCTTCTACCTTGACTGTCTAATTAAATTTGGACCGAATCCTTACACCACTGTGCTTGCCAAATCTGGATTGATTCCTTACACCTATGCGTCCTTCCCTTTAGCCTTTGTTGTGTTTTAAAAATTCAATTGTGGTAGGATAAGAGCCTTACATCTAGGGTGATGTGATTGGAAAGTGGTGGGTTGGGTAAATTATTTGCCTTTAACCAGATCTGAGTGCGTCCAGAATGGAGCAGCGCGTTTATAGTCATGAGGAATGGCCAGGGTGAATTCCTTTGCTTATAATGGTTGATTATTGGGTTAGCTTAACGTACTAAAAATAATATGTATATAGGAGAAATGGCAGCAATTTATTATGGCACAGATGTCAAGATGGAAGCTAATTAATGGCAGTGGCAGTTTCCTTGTTTGTATTCTGCTATTTCTGAGTAAACAGTTGTGTGGCTAATTTTATATAACAGTTTATTGCTTTAATATGGATGTTGTGATTACAATTGTGAATAAAACAACCATCGTACCCATTTTAATTGTCATTATAATGGTCATATAACAGTTCAATTGATTAACAATTTTAATCGTTTTAATAGTTTTGCTTCAGTTTAATAGTTCCATTTTAATGGTGATTATTGCAGTTATATAACATTTTATTATGACTAACAGTTATAATAGTTTTAGCATCAACTCTAATAGTTCTATTGTAATTGTGTTTATAATAGTTATATAACAGTTCAAATATAGTAACAGTTTTAATAGTTTATAGTTTTCCATCAGCTTTAATAGTTTCAGTTTCAATTGTGATATAACAGTTTTATTATGAATATAACAATTATCCCTTATAATAATTTAACTGTTTTTGCCCAGTTTTAATAGTTAAATTGTGATCATAGCGATTATGGCAACAATGTAATGAAAACAATGTTTTTTTATTGAACGAAATGAATAAATTGGGTACATAACTATTTTAGTGGTTAAACGATGAATATGGTAATTATATCTTATGATAGCTTTAATCGTTTCCCTTTTTACAACAGTTAAAATAATTCCATTATGGTTATGGAATTTATTCCTTCAAATAGTTTAACAAACTGCTTTTGCATCAAATTAATGGTTTAATGGTGATCATTGCATTTATCACTTATAATTAGTTTTAATTTCCTTTACAACAGGGAATTAATTAAGGACATGTAGAATTCATTAATGTCGTCAATGGAACCCTCCTCGGACAAATTGTAATTATTAATTATAAGTTGTTTTATTCTTTACGATGTTTAAAGGGTTGTCTTATTTTAAAGGAAGGCAGGGAAGTACTATCATAAGTTTTCATAGTCGTTGAGGTTGGATGCTTGAGCTTGAATAGTCCTGGGATGGTAAAATGCTAATAAAATACTTCTAGATAGTTCCAATTTAACCATGTTTTGTGTGTAGATTTCCTTGTGCCTTGTTTGGCTTGATTGAATAGAGTGCTCTCATTATAGTTTTGTATAATGTGTGACATTGCTAGTTGGTTTTGGACAATGTTGGATTTTTTGTTTGGTTGAAGGTTTAGAGTTATTTACGTTGCTCTTGGGTTCCCATTGCACTTGTCGTAGTGTGGAGACATGATTCCTTGAAATAGGATCATTGTGCGCGTGGATCGATAAGCGCATATGATACCTAGCTTGGGTCATGCGCTTCCCGATGAGGGTGTTGTTGTTCATTGTAATTGATGTTTTTCACATGGTTCTGTAATGTTTTAATGTGATTCGTTTCTTGCTCGTCGTAAAGGTTCTAGTCACTTGTGTCGTTGATGCTGGTTGCGTTTGGTTGATCTTGATGTTGTTAGTAAGCTTAGTCATTTTTATTCTTCACCTGATTGAATGTTCGTATGTTGCCTAAGTTGGATGATGTGCTAGTATCCTAGGTCGTTGTGTTTTATGTTGCGTGATTTTCGTGTGTTGTGTTCATTTTCAAGTTGCGATGATTGATTGTATTATTGGCATTCTTGCCTTGTGCTCAAAAAAATGTGTACATGGTATGTGTTGCATGTTGTTGTAATGGTGGGGGTTCTTACACATTCAAGTGAATCTGATCGAAAAGATTATTTAATCCACTGTAGTTTGTCAACAAAACAAATTTTATACCCATCAAGTAGTGTCTTTACATATTCAGTGCATGTATTACGGCTGCAAGTTCCATGTCATGGGTAACATAGTTCCTTTCATGTTCCTTCAATTTTATGGATTCATAACTTACCACATGATTATCTTGAATAATAACCCCACCCATTCCTTCTTTACATACATTTTTATACTGTGAAGTCTTTGGTTGGGTCAACAATATTTAGTACCGGTGCACTGGTTAGAAGATGCTTCAACTGTTGAAAGCTTTCTTCACATTTAGTAGACCACAAAAACTTTACTCCTTTATTTTGAAAAGAGGTTATGGGATGGCCAATTTTTTAAAATCCCTCTATGAATATTCTATAGTATCCTCACAGTCCCATAAATGACCTTATATCTATCACATTCTTCAAAGTGGGCTAGTTCATAATGGCCTTGATATTTTACAGATCAACTAATGATATGATACGATATGTCCCAAATAATATATTTGTCTCTGATAGAAATCACATTTACTAAAATTGGCATACAATTGATGTTCTCCTAGTGTCTACAACACCAATATGAGATGTTCCTGATGTTCCTATTCTAATTTAAAGTAGATAAGGATGTCATCGATAAATATCAGTACAAACTTATCCAAATATTTGTTGAAAATGTGTCCATGAGACACATGAATGTAGTCGGTGCATTAGTAATTCCAAACGTTACCACCATGAAATCATAATGATTGTACCTTGTTCTGAAAGTTTTCTTATGAATATCATCATCTTTAATCCTAACTCGATGATACCCTGATCTCAAGTCAATCTTTGAAAATGTGTTTTCTCCTTGTACCTGATCGAAGAGATCATCAATTTGGGGAAAATGGTACTTGTTTTTCACTATCACTTTGTTCAATTGTCTGTAGTCAATACATAATTTAAGAGTACCATATTTTTTCTTCACAAATAGTGCAGGTGCTCCCAAAGGAGACACACTTGGTCTGATATACCATTTATCTAGCAAACCATGTATTTGCATCTTCAATTCCATAAGTTTAGGTGTATTGTTTATGTATGGATCTCTTGATATAGGTGCATAACCAGGCATGAGATCAATTAAGAAATCAATATCTCTTTAGGAGGTAGACCTAGTATCTCTTCTGGAAAGCCATCCTTAAATTCTTGGAGTTTTGGATAGTCTTCAATCTTTGTCTCTTTGTTTTATGTTGTCTCCAAAACATGAACTGTGTATCACTGGCAACCTTTTCTGGCACTCCTTTTTAACTATAAGGATGAAATCTATCTAATAGAAATGGTTCTCGAAGTTCCTTTCACTAAACTTGGATTCCCTTCATCATCTATGTATTCAAATGTCTTATTGTAGAAGTCCAAATTTACTTTATGTGTTGTCAGCCAATCCATGCCAATTAAGGCATCATACGAACCCAAAGGTAAAATATTCAAATTCACCCTTGTGAGCAGTCTGTTCATTTCCACTGGGAAATCTTCTATCAATTCACTAACCTTTCTCTTTACTCTTGTAGCCAACTGAACTAACCAAGATTTCTTGTCTTTTTTTTTTCTGAAGAATACATGTATCAATAATATTAGGTGCAATGTAGCTATGACTAGATCTAGGGCCAATTAGAATAGAAATAGCTTTCTTAGCAATCTTACCATCAACTTCCACCAATGATGCATGGTGGTCTATATGTCGATCCTCTAATGCAACATATATTTTTGGAATAGTCTTTTCTATGTCATTCACTATTGCAACTTCTTATATAGTATATTTAGTCTTCTTAGTTTCATTCTTATGAGGACATTTCCTGAGTAGATGCTCTTCTATGCATCCCCAACACTTGAGAGGCCCTTTCCAAGGCTCCCTTGGCTTTCCTGCTACTGACTCTGTTGGTTTGTTTCTACTCTGAGATGGAAAATTATGTTGAAATTTCCTTTGTGCTAGATGGTTTGATTTAAAACTTCTTGATTGATTCTTAAACTACTGAGGCTTAAATCCTTTCTTCCTCTGCTCAAAATTTTATTTTTTCTTTTCCTTCCTCATCTTGATGAATTTTGGTTTTTTTTTTCTTTGATCATAATAATACTTACCCTTTATTATTTTATCATAAATATTCTTAGGCTCGTGAAACTCAATATTGTCTATGTATGATTGAGGAAATCCACTAAGGAAACATTGAATCTTCACTTTTTCATCTTTCATATATGGAACATACCTTAGAAATTCTAGGAATTTGCTTGCATAGTCATCCATAGTTAATTGACCCAATTTCATTTCATGAAATTCCTTAATTTTTCCATCATAATACCTCTCTGATAAATACTTTTGACGAAAGTAATTTCTAAATAGTTTTCAAGTGGTTTTATTTTCACTGGTATTCTTTACGTTCTTGAGATCCTCCCATAAGATAGATGCTTTGTCGTTCAAATTGTAAATAGACACTCTAGCTTTCATATTTCAAGAGCAATAATGCACCTGAAAATACTTTCTCATACCAAGAAAACATTCCTTATCTTCCTCACTGAACTTCACCTCACCATTAAAGGTAGGTGGTTTTATCTTTCGGAACTCCCCCTATAAGTAGTCCTTGAAAATTTCCTTCTTCTTCTTACACCTAGAAGAAGGTTTGGACCCATCACTGATGGATTCATCAAAAGTAGTTGTATTCTAACTTGAAGAATCTTCTATTGTATCAATATCATCACTGGAGGTCTGATTTTTTATGCTAAGAGACCTCTTCCTTGAAGGAATTTTTCCTATGTTTCTTGATATCTGACCCTATTGCATGTTTTTTCTAAATCTCGGTCAAACTTTGTAACAGAAAGGCATTCAGTTCCCTTTGTTCTTTGGCTTTGATAAGTTTCTCATCATCTTCTTTCAAACTTCTCACAGTCTCTACCATGTCTGGAGGAGACTCAAATTATCATGAGTTTCAATGTATGGGATGTGTGGTGTATCTTCCATGTTGTGTGTACCCAGACTTTTTCTTTCTCTATGAAAAACGATGTTATATAACAAAACAACAATGTTATCTTTTCAGACATCTAAAAAAAATCAATTTCAAGCCCATGCAACCCCAAGTGTTGTGAGCTCGCTCTGATACCATATGTGATAGTTCCTTCATTAAAATATAAAATTAAATAATGTTGAAATAAAGTAATGAGAAATTTGGGTGCCTCTTCCTTGAAATGAGCATCATTAAATGTACGTATAGTTAACATGCCCCTACAAGGTCTAACCAATAACAAAACTAACACCACCATTTAATACAACCATCGATAAAAATTGGCCCAATCTCTCTAGAATTGACAGATAAAATGTATACCAAAAACTAAATTTACCAAATGGGCAGTGATAGATCATGCTCAAAATTAACAGAAATCGAGATTAAACATTGCAACTCTACTGCAACAATTTGATTATTATTTGGGTTTTTCTATTTAATAAAACTTGGAAAGGATGAAAATCAAACCCAGGACATAAGTTAAAATGATCCAAATCCCAAAATGGATCCACCACATTTTTGAAAAGCTAATATATGAATATGGCTTCAAGACAAGAGGTATAAAAATATAAACATATATTTATACTTTGTAGAGAAACATAGATACTTGAAGGCGTGTTCAATCCATAAAAAAAAATTGTATGTACATTAGAATGCTTATAATACAAACAAACAAATTGAAGTTACCAGCAAAGTTTATTGGACAAGGACAAAATAATAACAAACCTACACATCAACACATTCCTCCCACTATGTGTCTCCCTTGTTGAATCATGGAATGTTGTTAACTAACCATTGCATTTCAGTCAAAAAATTTATAGCAAGTACTACCTTATTCTAATCCAATATACATTGGTTTCTAGTGCTCAGATTTCCCCAAAGGAAGGATAGTAGAGACCAGAGAATAGATATTTTATTATCACAAAGGTGTTATTTCCAATGTCAAATTGTATGGGCCATTTTATTACTCTTTATAACACTTACAAGTCCATAAGCAATGCAGTCAATGTGGAATTCTTAAAGAAAACATCTGCCATATTTCAGCATGATGTTGGCATAGATATATCATTAGAAGACATGTATATCCTCACCATTTACACCTAATCAAAAATTGATTACTCATTGCTCCAACATGTCAAGGATATACGAGAGGTTGCATTGAAACTTGTTAGCAAAAGAATCATGTAAATAATGTTCTTAAACTTCCATTTCCTTATAATGAAAAATAATCAAAACTCTAGACATTTGACAAAAATATATTTGAGAGTATTAACCCACTCAAGAACAACTCACACAAATGAATGCAAACCACTTAATTACCAAAATAAAATAAGCAACATACCTTTTATTTGCATCAATTTTGGAGTTGTCCTTTAATTTTCTCCCAGTGCACCCAAAATAGTACACTAAAATAAAGATGGATAACCTAAATTTGGAATATTATTTATATGTGTGTGACCCAAGATATTATTCAGGTTTGTTGATGGAAAACTAGCCAAAAAGGGAATGTACTTCTCATGTTTGTTTTTCTCATAAAATTTCTAGTAGCTTGTCATTTTCATTTCTAGAATAAAAAAGAACATATTACATACAAAATCCACAATGAGATCAGACAACCAACAAAACTTTGAAATTAGATTACAAACATTTTAACCAAAATTGTTGCTTATATCAAATAGAATGTGTTGGAATATAGAGTAGCAATTGATTATGAAACAATTTTCGTCTTGTGACATTCTTAGTTCTCATAAGGGTTTACATGATGATATAACATACTTTATTTAACGTACCCAACCTCTAGCTGAGCAACATTACGGGTGGAATACACATTGAAACATAATATTTTATGCTTACTAATTTCTTGTAGCTTACAAGATATAGATAACACACAAATTTAACCATGATGACCGATACCATAGATATAAATGCATCTAAAAACATATATTAAAACATGAATGCAACTACTCAAGAAAACAACAAACACGCAACATTCATATAAACTATTTACACAGTAAAATATCATAATAAACACAACAGAAAACTTATATGTCAATAGATATCCAATGCAATTGGCTTCATACGAAGGATGAACCTCCCATCCGTAGGAATTTCTATTCATTTTATCTCAATATCAATCCACCCCCGAGCTGAGGCTATGAGTCCACAAGGATATACGTCCCTCTGGCTAACCATTATCCACACACAGTAGCCCCAAAAATCCAGGTTCCTCTCTATTCCCCACAGACTACACAGCCCAAGGAATGGGATCCCCCTTCACTGTACACATTCCCTTGAGCCTTCCCACTTCCCTACAGGGCTTCATTGCATCTTATTTATCAAGAATCCTCCCAACTACTCCAGGAGTGCTCACAACATCCTTCACAAGGCTCTTGAGTCATTTTCTCAACATAAAAAATGTGTCATAGGATTATAACCCGATTTACAGGCACAGAGGCCTCTTTCTCAACATAAAACATAGCCCAACAATGGTTTACTTCAATCACAACATGGTTGGTGCTCTTCCCAACACTCATTTCCTCTCTTGTTGTCCCAAAATCTGCAAGTAAAAACTACTCTCCATGCAAAAATGTGACTGTCCAAAAACTACCCCCTTGGCCATACAAATTTCCTCTCCTTGTTTGCTTGCTTGAATTGAATTACACTCTTCCCAATTTGATTTTACTCATTCCCATAATCTCCAATAACTATGGGATGTGACTCCTCACACCCACCCTCTTACATGAATTCAACGATTGGCATTGAGAACACTCAACAACAATTTAGAAGGTTTATACACAATGATAATAATTCAAAAATGTGGGTTGGATTAATAACCATGAATAAATCCCCCTTGGACCCCTCTCTCTTGTGGAATCACATCCCCCCTATCAGTCTTCATATATTTCGTATTGCATCCAGCGATTACTATTTTTATTAGTTATTTCAATGCACATAATATACCATTCGGCCTTTGGCCACATTAAACCAATACAGGCTCTTCACCCCAACACATCGGCTCACTAGCCTAAATCACATTTATACAACTAACAACTACATTATAATTTACGGGGATTAAAACTAGTGATTACATCCCATCCCCCTTATTTTTGCACTGTCCTCAATGCACATCACCTTACAGGTGTACATTCATCTTACAGTTTCGGTTCCCTGACCATAAATCAACATATAGGCTCTTTGGTCATAAATCACAGAGGAATTCCATCTTAAAAAAAATTACACAAGAAATTTGGCCTAAAATCATAGATACATAGGAACCGTGGCACAAACCATGTAAGATAGATACACAATTCATCATTCTGGAAACAATTCCAACCAACAGTTTCCCAATCTTCACATCCTGCACTGCTTTTCTTTGGATTCGACTGCAATATTTTTCATACTTTGACGATTCCCACAAGAATTCCAACCAACAAAATATCCTTCCCCTCAACTTGTATTAGCCAAGGAAGTGTACCCCCTTCTTTGCACCGCAGTCCCTCAGGTTGTACCACTTCCCTTCCAAGGTTTCAGCACCAGGTCAGATAGGAAGTATCTGAGTTGTGGCTCTAGGAACTCCAATTGTGATAATGGAATCTCCATATATCAAATAGTTTCAATCGTTCCTCTTGTACAACATATTAACACAACTCTGGTGGAATAAAAATACACAATCATGACATACAATCTCATGCAACTACCCATAGCAATCAAAACATAACACAATCAACTTAACCATACACAGCGACGACTAAACAGACACACCAAAGCATTCAGTCCCATAAAAAAAATATGTAGAGATGCCATTTAGGCACAAGAAGTAATAAGGAATAAGGGAAAACTTAAAACACACTGGACAACAATCAACCCATCCTTGATCATAATTAACACATTGATTACAATCACTTATTCATATGGTTGTTTCTCTATTTCACGAGCATCCACAACAAGCATTTTAGCTCATTTTTCTTTTCCTGACACACCCTTATAATTCCCACCGCCATGTCAAATGAATTATTTATTTCCCTCCCCCTTTCCATCCTCACCCTCCATGCTCAGGAATCCCCTTCACTACTACACGGTTCATCGGGTGATCCATCATTTTCCAAGGTGTTCTTGTGCAAGGGATGCACCAACTCACTACTAGGTTTTTCACTGGAAATTTGTAACTTGTGGAAATCATAGGGTTCCAGTGTCATACAAGTAGCCTCCTTTCCAAGATTTCCATCTTTAATAGCCATCATCTCATCTGTATCACACACATACAGTCATCATGATATATAATCATAGCAATTTTACATCCAAATCAGTTTTACATATAGGATACTAAGTTTCCCAAGCACAAGATTTATTCTCAAGACATTTGTCTCTTGTAACAATAGGCATATATCTTCCTTATGGGATTACACCACTGCCATATCCAAGACCATATTCCTGCAAAAAAAAAAATTAACTTTCTTCCATCCAAACAAGATTGTTAACACTTGTGCACACTTTCAACAGTTCATGAAATGATCTCAAAATTGTAATTCAAAAGCAATTCAATCATTTACAGTCATTATTCACATTAAAAATGGAATTCAACCACTAATCATACTATCTAGAATGAAACCATCATTCACTGCAACATATGAATTTAGTCCATGAAGTGATTTTTCATAATTATATTATCTAAAAAAATTCATCACTTCCAACTATTATTCATATTAAATGGAATGAAACCACCATTCCTCAAATATGCATTACCAACACCCAAAATTTTCATAATGCAGTCAACCATTACCAATTTTCCAATACCCATGGACACATTTCCCAATGCATCCTTGCATTGACTTCGGAATGGTGTTCATTGATACAACAAGAGTAATGTCTCTTGACTTAACTTGGTTATGACTTCATAACCAACATAACACAATATGCAATCACATTTGCCATAAATGCATTTAAACAACAAATAATATTTGCATGCTCAAGGCCTCCTTCCTTTACATCAATTCAAATACTTAAAATTAACTGAGGGAATTCTTGCATCAATTCCCTTCATCGTTTATGCATCATAAACAACCCAAATGCATACCTGCATGGTTGTTATCACATTACTTGATGCTACTTGATCGGTTGATATTTTGTAGAAGCTCGTAGGCTCCTTTCACCAACCTTTGATCAACATCTTACCACCATCCTTTGTCTTCATATGGATTGATTTTCACATATATAAGCAACATCATCAACAGTGTTTTCATCCATTCTATAACCATTTTCTTGGATACATAATCCATCACTAGTCATACTCAATATCATGACATCATTATTCACACATAGCAATAGACCATTCTCAGTTTACAAGCATGCAACAGGCATGTTCAGGCATGTCCACATTCACAAATGCACATCACTATGCATCAAGCATTAATATTATCATGCTTCTTTCATGTACATGCATTCTATCTTTATTGTATGCATCATGCATCAATTCTATCATGCACTCCAATGCACATCTATTTTATATCTAATTGATTATTTAGCTGTTTTGTTGTAGATGGTTTTCCTTGAATTTCTACAGAACCATGTTTCCATGTGCACTGTGTTAGCACTGAGAGTCACCCTCCGACTGCAATAGGATAAGCCCAGTACCCATCAAAAAAGGTAAATGGATTAAAATGGTTTGAGTAGGTGGATCAGTGAGACTGCAGGGAGAGGAAAATATAACAGAAGTAACTACAAATCAGTTTGAGACCATTGGGCTATGGAGTCATAAGTATTGTGAATAATGAAGGCATTTAAACTGCTATCAGAAAAAGGATTTATGTGGTGATGAGGAGAAAGAAGAAAAAAAATGTCTAAGTGGTGAACCATGAAATATGGGCAATATGACAGTAGATCCTCTAACGCCTCAGGAATCCACAGATCAGAGAGATGCTAAATCCAGACAAGAAGAAAAACAAAAAATATCTTATGAACCATGAAAGATGGGCATGATGACAACAGATCCTCCATCACCTCAGGAATCCATAAATCAGAGAGATTACATCCAGACAAAAAGAAAAATATAAAATATCTGATGAACCATGAAATATGAGCATGATGACAACAAATCCTTCATCGCCTCAGGAATCCATAAATCGGAGAGATTACGTCTAGACAAGAAAAAATATATATATCTGATGAACCATGAAAGATGGGCATGATGACAACAGATCCTCCATTGCCTCAGGAATCCATATATTAGAGAGATTACATCCAGACAAGAAGAAACAGAACAGTGTGTAAACTAAGAAGATGGTCTGATAAAAACAATTCAAATGAATCTTCAATAACATAATATTTACAATCCAAGCCCTCGGGCTTACAAACTAAAAATACAGAGCATTGCTCCTAAAAATCTCTCAGCTCTCCAGCCTCTGAAAACACCTCCCTTTCAAAATATTAAACTGACCTTTTTATAATCAGATCAGTCCACAACTATCAGGAGTGTGACGTGGCCATCTCATTCAAAGCTTTCGTCTGCGCATCCTTATGTCAAACTGTGTCTATGTTCTCCTGTCATACACAAGTTGAAAACAGTATGGGTCTGCAAGAAGAAACCATCCATCATGGTATCTCGGGTTGACAACTCTATCTCCTTGGCCATATCTTCCACGCCTTCTATTTATGGATTGAGTTGAGGCTTCAGCTACTAGTCCTTTTTCATTAACTGAATCCTCCTCGAGATCTGAGCGCGGCTCAACGCCTAGGGGGTGTCCACGTGTTTCTCTTGAATTTTTTGTTATATAAGCACGTCATTGCAGGGCCATCATAAGCAGTTTGAATGCACACCACTTTTGAGCCCGCAATTCACCACCTTCCTCCATGTAGCTCTTTCGCTATACCATGGATTCAATTGCGGGACTGCTCAAGAATTTTATCGTTCAAGCATGTTCCATCCCCACAATGAAGTGTGGTCGTCGATCAGAGATCTGGGAAAGCCCCGCTTTTGTTGCCATTCACCGCTCTTGGATGGGCTTTGCTTCCTGCTACGAAGATCAACGACTCACAATTACTTCAGGAGTTCAGGCTTCAGACCTTTTCAATGCATAGCTCTTACAATCCTCCGAAGTTTTGAATTCCCTAAGTGTGAGATTTGGCACTGTGTGTCCTCTTATTTTAGATGGCCGAGATTTACTTCGAGAGTTTGGGCCTTGGGAGTTTTCTCCTGCTTGCTCGTGTAATTATCCGAAGTGTCAAATTCCTAAAGTGAGAGATCTGGTGACGCGTGGCCTTTTGATTTGGACGACCACCTCCTTGGGATCAGGATATGATTTTTCTATTAGGGGGCGACCACGTGTTGTTGTTTGATATGGCCCCGTAAGAGCACGTGATTTCGGGGTTTTCGAATGCGGTTTGGTCCCACACCACTTTCAAGCCCGAAATGCACCACTTCCTTCCATGTAGCCTCCCAACAATATTGTGGTTTGGATTTTGGCCCACCCTTCGAATTTTAACACCCGTACAATTTTTGGCGTCGAAATTACTGGTGGTCGTCGATCCGATCGTGATCTATGATCTAGGCACACTTTTTATATTAGCGCCCCCACCAAATTTTTATCCACCTGCCAAATGTGGAAACCCTCCAACTGTGTCTAGAGATGATACCAAATAGAAATGCATAGTGGATTTTTGTTGCTACAAACTGCACTCGCCTGCCTGCCTGCATCTATGGATGTTAATTGTGACCCTGGGAAAATTTATGTGATAACACGCTGCTATGCTGCTCAACTATGCACCACTGGCCCCTATTCTACACCTACTAGCCAAGCCCCCACTTAGCCATTCCACATTTTTCATCCACTAGATCCACTAGTGTCGCCATCTCGCAACTACTTCTTTTATGAAACGAATCTCATCCGAACATCTTTTGGCTAAATTCTCATATTCATAATGTTGTAACATGCATTATTCCAACCGAACATTAGCACTGCAATCTAATTAACCACTCCCCATTCCTTGACCAAACCGGTCTTAAAATACCATTATTATCGATTAGCATTTCAACATCATGAAATACTTTTTTTATGTATTATCTCTAATATCTTTTGTTATTCGTGGCTTTTATCAATTTTAAATTCCTTCCTTCACTTCAGTGAGTGATTCCCTATGAATCATTACTTGGCCACTCAAGACCACTGTAACACCCATGTTTCCCCCAGCTTGTAATTAATCATAAAATAGGATTTGCATGCTAAGGCATGTGGACAGTGTAAATGTATTATTGTTTGAGTTTCCAATAACTGACTGTGGGGGTGAAGCCTTGAAAGTACTAGCCATGATATCACTAGAGGAAAGAATGTGAAAACTATAAGGGAGGGTCATTATATCAAATAACCCCAAATTCCTTGATGAGGATAATAAACCTCTTTCGGATCCCAAGGAGAGAAATCAATTAATGAAGAAAGGACCAGTGGTTGAATTATCAACCACTCCCATGAATGGAAGCATGGCCAAAAATGCATAATGTCAACTCGAAGTACCATTGGGTATGACAGGCCAAGCTGACCGGAGTTCCCCTCTAACAGAAGGAACAGGATGGGTCGAGAACCATCCTGGAAGAAAGATATACAAATGGATAAGGAGAATGCACAGAGCTCTYCAGTGGATAATGGATAGAAGGTCATGAGCTTGATACTGAGTGAGCATCTGATAAACCTCACCGAGGCCATAACAGAGAAGGAAATCTATGAAAGTTTACAGAGAACAGAACCTGAGTAGAAGCTGAAACAGAGAAAGAGCCCTTGAGAACTACAAGAGTTCCCTGGTGATATCATGGCTTGGCACGGGGGTGGTCAGAGTGATAAGAATGAATGCCTCTGAGACTATGGTCGGGTGGAAGGACAAACACCCACAGTCAGTTAGTTGGCTACCACCTGTAATAGATACGTAATCGCATATCTTGTGTATTTAAGTGGTACTGTGAATTAAAATTGGATATCCTATGAATGTTGCAGGGATAGATATGTTTGTTTAATGATTTATATTGTATCCCATTTTGGTGTCTGCTTGATTGTATAATTAGGCAAGTAGGAAATTATATGGATGGGATATGTTTTATACTCGTAAATTCTTGCGTCCTGTGGGGGCTTAAGCTAGAGCCACAAATTGTGAGTTCGTCGACCTTGAGCATAGTTTCATGTACGCATGTCGACCCTCCTACTCATTCTAAGTCCCTTGGAGGACGGAGTCTGTTAAAGCTCGGGAGAGATAGTGAACATATGCATAGGCTCTTTGCGAGGAAAACAGAGACCGAGAACCACTTAAGTTCTAGAGTTGAGGAATGAACATAAGGGGTGCATGGAAGGATTCTTCCAATTGTTACATTCAAGAGAAAGAGTGCAAGGCTCTTAAGCCTTTCAGAGCCAACCAAGCTCAGGAAGAATAGCGAGATTGAAGTATCGAAAGCGAAGGCTCCTTTGTTTGGATGAAGAACAAACAAGAAACTATTCGGAAAGAGCCAAGGTCCGTTGTGACCATTGGATATGGAAATGAGTGAAGGAGTTAACCCCTTGAGTCCTCTGGACTTCGCGAGTTTGGAGAATTTTGAGTTCGTTGTAAGGGAAGTAAAAATCCCAAAAGTCCCGAAGTAAATTGGGACCGTCCATTATCAAGGAGGACAGGTGGTGTAAGATCCACAACTTTGGAGGTTAGTGGATAAGGAGGAGGACAAATAGCTGAAGTAAATCATGGTCATTGATTGCTAGGGGACACACGTCAACAAATCAGTAACTCTGGAGAAATCACTTTGAGAGTTTCTGATTGAGAGATGAAACTCCCGAAGCCTGGAGAACCGGAGCCCAGAAATAAATCTCAACCGTCGGATCGAAAGGGACACGTGGTGAGATCCGTTGTCCTCGGGTGAAAGTAAGGTTTGCGATTTGAGGTTCCCGAGTCCCAAAGAGTCGAAATAGATATGGACCATTGGACCCAGAGGAAAAAATGACGACATCTCGTAGACTTTGGAGAAACCACTTCGAGAGTTTCAGATTGAGAGTTGAAACTCCCAAAGCCCGAAGCACTGAACGGTTGAAGTGCCAAAGAGCCGAAGCGCCAAAGGGCCAAAGAGTTGAAGAGATATGAACCATCAAATATAGAGGACAAGTGGCATGAATCTATGGATTCCAGGTAAATACTTGCAGTGAATGTCAACCATCATATCGTTCGAAGAGATCTGAACCGTAAGATCTATAGGACAGGTGGGGTGAATCTATGGATTCTAGGTAAAGACCCAAAATATACATCAACCGTCAGGTCATCCGAAGTAGATATGAAACATCAGATCTAGAGGACAGGTGGCGTGAATCTATGGATTCTGGCTGAAGATCTGAAGTAAACCTCAAGCGTCGGATTGCCAAAGTGAATATGAGTCGTCAGATCAGTAGCTTCGGGAAATCCATTCGATATTTTCTCAGTTGATATTTGAGATTCGTGAAGTCAAAAGTTTTGTAAATATGAAGAGAATCCCAATAGTCTGATCAACCAAAGCAGATATGAGTTGTCAGATCACCCAAAGTAAATCTCAAGGGTTGGATCGCCAAGGTGAATCTAAGCCATCAGATATTATCTATTTAGGAGAAGGCAAGAATTGAGAGTTGAGAATTCTGAAGTCTGAACTTCCAGAAATCCAAAGTAAATATCAATCGTCCGATCAGCCAAAGTGAAGTTGAGTCGTCAGATCATCCGAAGTGAATATCAAGCGTCAGATCACCCGAAGTGGATMTGAGCCGTCAGATCCAAGGGAGATGTGGAAAAAATGTGAGAACTCCAGATAAATACCTAAAGTAATCCTCTATCGTGAGATCAAGAGGACACGCGTTAGTGGATTATAGCCTCTAGATAAAAGCCATTGGAAAAAATGGTGAAGTTTGAGATTTGAGATCTCAGGAGTACGAAACCCGAAGGAAATCTCGATCGTTGATCGAGAAGAGGGCCACAAGATCGTTGATCTAGTTGAAAGTTCAACCACCAAAATTAAAGGCATGGTCATTKATTAGGAGGATAGGTGTCCGCAGATCGTTAATTCAGAAGATTGAAGTACAAAAGAGAGCAGGGTTTTGAGAGTTGAAACTCTTGAAACCCGAAATCACAAAGTAGATCTTGTATGTTTGTTTTGCAAGAGGTCGGATCTGATCCATAGGTCTGAGAGGGGCAAATATAAACCGCTAGTTTTCGAAGTACCGTCAAGATTGGGAGATCGACGGTCCTGTAGCATTGCGGGGATAGGAGTTGCACGGACGTTAAAAAGTTGAGGGTGGGCTGCAATTCAAACCGTGGATTTGAAAAGAGGACACGTGGAGGCTCGAGGAGGATTGCGGGTCGAAAATAAGTTTGATTCAAACCGCCTTTGGCCGCATCCGCAATCACGCGGTCACGTAAGGTCATCTCCCAAGGTCACATCAAGAAGGGGCTTATCCAGAAAAGGAGATAATGCCCAGTACTTTGATATTTCGTAGGGGAGTGAAAGGGAAGGTCGTGGGTTCCCTTAAACCTGCACCAAGAAGCCAAAAGTTTCTGTGTTTAATTACAGAAAGAGACAATCAAGGTCTCAGAGATTTGTTTGGCTTCAGAATCGGAGATCCTTGACCAGGAGGTTGGACTAGTTCCCTAACTTTCCAAATTAGAAACCATGAATGGAGATTTTGTACTTTAAGAAAAGTGAAAAATTTTATGCCTCATCGTGGGTGTGTTACAAATTGGTATCAGAGAATGGTTACAACACTTGGCCTTCTTGGGATCATGTATGAATCACGTAAGGAGGTATTGTTATCTGCATTTACTCCTTGAGGAGAAGGACTACAGATTGAACCTGTGATTTTGGGAATTCTTGTTGAATTCAGCAGAAGAATTTCTTTAGCCCTTTGTCTAAGTGATAACTACTTTTACCAAAGTAGGGATATGCTAATTAACATTTATAATAAGACTTGAATGTGGATATTTGAAGGTGGAAGGGTTCTGTCAAGGGCATTTGAAGCCTGAAGGATGGATGACCTGGTGTTCGTAACACTGCTTCTAAGCATGGGTAGTTGGAACTTCAGGCACTAATGATGGTGGATTATATAATGGTTAATACCTTTGTGGGATTAAAGGAATCTGATAGGATCAAGTAGGATCCTTGGCATTTATATTTACTTCTTTAAATTAAAATTGAAGTATATAACTCCTCATGACCAGAGAAAAGTGAGATGGGTAAAACCCTATGGACGCTGAGGCAAGAAGGTTTTATTTCTATACGTTGTCGCATAAAGAGGAAAGTGACCCTGGTTGGGTATTTCCATGAGAGAAGGAAATATAAATACGAGATATGATTGTGAGATTAGTTATGTAAGTGACTGAAATCTCAAACTAAAGAACACTAATGATGAAATTAAAGAGAATGTGTGAGGTAAAAAGGTGAAAGAGAAGCACCTACTTATTCATGAATGTGTATACATGATCATAAGGATAATTGGAAGATCCTTGGGAAAAAGGATATAGAAGCCTGATATGTCCATGTGTGTGAATGACATGGAA
The DNA here is from genome assembly GCA_009831015.1 of Picea engelmannii. NCBI lineage: Eukaryota > Viridiplantae > Streptophyta > Pinopsida > Pinales > Pinaceae > Picea > Picea engelmannii. Next base: position 115,905 of record ML782799.1, read on the forward strand.
AAAGTGCAAGCAATAAGCTAGCAGGATGAATACTTATCCGTGTTTAATTATGCTTGAGTGCATAAGTTTAATGCATTGTGGAGCTTCCTAATATGAAGCCTGATATTAATACCAATTAGGTATGAACGATATTGAACGTGCAAGTGATGCACATTTATGATGTAAGAGTATAGCTATAGATACGATATGGTTTCCCTGATGAGTGAAATATAAAGTAAAAATTTCTCTTGTCCAGAATAAATGAATACTATGGATGCATGGTTGACTCCATTCTGAAGAATCATGAAAGTTATGTTCCAAATAATAGCTTGAGGGGGAATGTATTCCCTTTCCTCTGTAAATACTAATATAATTAGATAAAAAGGGTAAATGAGCAAAGATGATATGTTGTCATAATAAGAGGCAAATGATTATGCCTTTGAGAATCTCATGAGAAGGATTGTGAACAATCCTGAGTTGACTAGTCTTAAAGGTAGAGATGTAGGTGGGTTGTGAAACACACCTATGACCGCTACAGGAAGGTTTAGGATTGTGAATATGGTTAAGTACATCATGGATGTAAGTTAACAAAACTAGAATATGTATGGATACATAATTTGGGTACATGACAAAGATGCATGTTTATATTCCTTATGGAATATTTGGTAAACTATTGAAGCTAACTCAAGGTTGAGGCCATCATAAATAGTGATGGATATGTAATAAGGAAGTTTCATGTTGAAGGAGTTCCCTGTGGAGGAACTGTGTGAAGACTCTATCGGGAAAACAAAGTCACAACCTTAATGACTATTGAGAATTAAGCAGTGAGCCACAAGATTATATATATATATATATACTAGAATCCTGGATTATGTTTTGAAAAACATCATATAAGGAATAGAAGACTAATAAATGAATATTGACCATTCTGATAACCGAATGGTAATGTGCAGGATGCACAGTTTCATGATCCATTATGAAAAAAAAAATGCTATTAAAGCATGTTGTTGTATTCCAAAAAGGTTAGGGTGAGGCCTAACCAAGGCTGCTCAAGGAAAAGAGCAGGAAGATCCCAACAAGGATTAAGTTGCAAAAGCAGAGAAAAGACAGTGAGGCCTTAGAAATAACTCAGATGGGTTGAAAATTCCCAGGCGATGTAGAAAGAATTTGAAGAAGGGGAGAGCCTCGATTATTTTATTTTTGTGTATTATGTTTTTCCCTGGGATGAGAAAGCTAGTACACTAATGAAAGTAAATGTTTTGACACTGTAGTGATGAGGATTGTATTACTGCAGAAACAGTTGAGAAATGTTGGTATTTCACTCATGAAAACATTAAGGATAATGTGATGAAGTGCATACAGATATGCTAGGACATGTCTGAAAATGTTTTATTAATTTAAATGCTATGGTACTTACATTTTTAATTTACATGACGACTAATGTGTTTATGATGTATGTAATGTGTAGAAAGAAATAGATCGGAACTGTTGAGAAAGATAGTTGCCAATAATGAAAAACCTCAATCAGAGGATGACTATGAGAAGGTTCTTGTTGAAATATTGTTGAAGGGACTTTAAAAGTCCCCATGGAGAACCACTGATGGGATAATATCAGAGGGGGTGCTAACAGCCAAAACAGGTATAAAAATTTCCATGCCTATGTGGCACAAGCTATGAAGGGATTGGGTAAGAATCCCTTCTGAAGTATTTTACGGTCTCAATGTTATGTATGGAACGTTGAAAGGCAGATGTATGCCTTGGATACCCAATTAGGGTATGATTCAGGAAGGAGAACCTGAATGATGGAGGTGTGAACCTCTGGTAGTAAAGACTAATTGTAATCCTTGGAAGAATTCATGAACTGATATGTAATGAATACATGGACCAATCAAGGAACGATTGGAAACAAAAGTGCTCATAGATAGCACATTGCATGGAATTGCTTCCAAGAAATGCATGTTTGCATAAAGGACAGACAATGGATTTCCATTGAGGAAGGAGGACCTTCCAACATCTCTACTTACATTGTATAGGTGTTAGAGAAAACCAAAATTGGGTGGCCATGAGTGTTGGCACCCTGGTTATTAATGGAGGAATGCATAAAGGAATTCATGTGAAACTTGTAGTTTCATATGTACTAAATTAGAATTGTGATCATCCTGTAGCCGGAAGCATAGTCCTGCTGCAACAATGAATGGGAATGAATAAACCATATGGTGAAAATATTGGCTAAGCTCCAACACACCATGACAAAGTACTTTTCGTAAAGTGTGGGAAACTTAAAATCAATGCAAAGGTGCATTGGGTATGAATGTGGCCACGAACGTTGGCACATTCATTAAGGTCAATTGATATTTGAATTACATTCTAAAAAATTCGGTAGGCTGAAATGATGCATAGGTAAGGGATGATGTATCCTTTTTGCTTGGTATCCTTGAATAGATGAAAACTAACAATTTGTTTGGCTGAGGAATGTTGAAATTGCAGGAGGAAATGGGTCTTGGATATGGAATTATTGTAAGCCCATAAGGAAGATCAATTGCCTACTAAGCCAAACTACAAGGAATGGCATTTCCTTTTTGAGAAACTGAATTTGATTGTTAGTATGCACAATTCTGAAATTGTTTGTGATGACGTTATAAAGGTGAAATAAAATGTATGTGCATGGAAACTAACAATTTGTTTGGCTGATTGAAGTTGAAAGTGCAGGAAGCAAAGGAGTCCTAAATATGGTAGCGTTGTAAGCCATAAGGAAGACCAATTGCCTGTTGAGCCAAACCGTTATGGGAAGGAAAGTCCCATAATTATGAATTTGTTTCATGTGCAAAACAAATATGGAAACAAAATGTGGAATTTGGATATCTGTGGGTCACAGATTTACAATAAAATTTTGAATTTAAAATTTATGATGATGTCTCATGAATTTTTATATGCCTATGATACGGGTGAAAAAGAGTATAATCTGATCACATGAAATAAAGACTGACTCGGGAGAAGGAGAGTAACCTTCGTCCCTATCTATGATTGATTAGGGAGAAGGAGAGTCTGTCCCTAACTTTAGTTGAGCTGGAAGGCCGTCAAGTTGTAAAAGCATGAAAAATGGCTACTACTAAGCCATGAGAACCCCGTGGTAAGCCATGATCGCCTAGAATATATTTTGTTGAGGCAACACAAGCTAGAGGGACGCCTTGGCAGAGAAATTCTGAGGAATGCCTAGACTGTAAGACTCGACAAAGTCTCTGGAATTATTTCTATGCGAGAAAACCTTGGCAAGGCAAGATGGATCACCTGAGGGATTATATAGCAGAGAAGGGGATGCCTGAACCTGGGCCTGGAGGGTGAGTGATCGTAAGGAAGAGGAGACCTTAATAGTTCTTGTAAACTATTGATTGGGATCATGCACACGATGGGTAGTTATTTCTGTGTGAGAAAACCTTGGCAAGGAGAGATGGATCACATGAGGGACTGTATAGCAGAGAAGGGGATGCCTGAGCCTGGGCCTGGAGGGTGAGTGACCACAAGGAAGATGAAACCATGATACTTATTGTAAACTATTGAATTGGGATCATGCACCCAATGGGTATGTCAAGGACAAACAATGAGCCTAGATAAAAAAACAACCATGTGGATGCAAATCCACAAACTGCGCAGATAATTATTGTGCTCAGATTATGAAATTTTCCTAGAAAAAATTTTTATGCAATGTTTTCGCATAAGACTATGATTAACGTTCTCGTTGTCCAAGAATTATTGAAAGCAGGTGACCAAGATTAAAGGTCTGAAAAAGGACCTGACCGAGGAAGAAGGATCAAGATTTTTGAAACAGCTGAATGAGAAAGGCATGACAGGTGTTTTGAGAAAGAACATCGAGGATAGTGTTCCTTTAAGGGGGGAGGAATTGTAACACCCCTGTTTCCCCCAACTTGTAATTAATCATAAAATAGGATTTACCATGCTAAGGCATGTGGACAGTGTAAATGTTTTATTGTTTGAGTTGCCAATAACTGACTGTGGAGGTGAAGCCTTGAAAGTACCGGCCATGATATCACTAGAGGAAAGAATGTGAAAACTATAAGGGAGGTCATTATATCAAATAACCCTAAATTCCTTGATGAGGATAATAATCCTCCTTCGGATCCCAAGGAGAGAAATCAGTTAATGAAGAAAGGACCATTAGTTGAATTACCAACCACTCCCATGAATGGAAGCATGGCCAAAACTGCAAAATGTCAGCCTGAAGTACCACTAGGTATGACAAGCCAAGCTGACCAGAGTTCCCTTCTGACAGAAGGAACAGGATGCGTCGAGGACCATCCTGGAAGAAAGATATACAAATGGATAAGGAGAATGCACAGATCTCTCCAGCGGATAATGGACAGAAGGATGCAAGATTGATGATGAGTGAGCATCTGATAAAACTCACCAAGGCCATAACAGAGAAGGAAATCTCTCAAAGTTTACAGAGAACAAAACCCGAGCAGAAGATGAAACTGAGAAAGAGCCCTTGAGAACTGCAAGAGTTCCCTGGTGATATCATGGCTTGGCACGGGGGTGGCCAGAGTGCTAAGAATGAATTCCTCTGAGCCTATGGTCGGGTGGAAGAACGAACACCCATAGTCAGTTAGTTGTCTACCACCTGTAATAGATAATTAATCGCATATCTTGTGTATTTAAGTGGTACTGTGAATTAAAATTGGATATCCTATGAATGTTGAAGGGATAGATATGTTTTCTTAATGATTTATATTCTATCTCGTTTTGGTGTCTGCTTGATTGTATTATTAGGCAAGTAGGAAATTATATGGATGGGATATGTTTTATACTCGTAAATGCTTTCATCATGTGGGGGCTTAAGCTAGAGCCACAAACTGTGAGTTCGTCAAAATTGGGCATAGTTTCATGTACGCGTGTCGACCCTCCTAGTCGTTCTAAGTCCCTTGGAGGATGAAGTTTGTTAAAGATCAGGAGAGATAGTGAACGTATGCACAAGCTCTCTGTGAGGAAAACAAAGACCGAGAACCACTTAAGTTCTAGAGTTGAGGAATGAACGTAAGGGGTGTGAGGAAGGATTCTTCCAAGTGTTACATTCTAGAGAAAGAGCACAAGGCTCTTAATCCTTTCAGAGCCAACGAAGCTCGGGAAGAATAGCAAAATTGAAGTATCGAAAGGGAAGGATCCTTTGTTCAGATGACGAACAAACGAGAAACTATTTGGAAAGAGCTAAGGTCTGTTATGACCATTGCATACAGAAAGGAGTGTGGGAGTTAACCCCTTGAGTCCTCCAGAATTCGCGAGTTCGGTGAACTGTGAGTTCGTCGTAAGGTAAGTAAGAATCCCCGAAGTCTCGAAGTAAATTAGGACCATCCATCGTCAAGGAGGACAGGTGGTATAAGATACACAACTTTGGAGGTTAGTGGATAAGGAGGAGGAAAAATAGCCGAAGTAAATCTTGGTCATTGATCGCCAGGGGACACACGTCAACAGATCAGTAACTCCGGAGAAATCACTTCGAGAGTTTCTGATTGAGAGTTGAAACTCCCCGAGCCTGGAGAGCCGGAGCCCAGAAGTAAATCTCAACCGTCAGATCGAAAGGGACACGTGGTAGAGATCTGTTGTCCTCGGGTGAAAGTAAAGTTTGATATTTGAGGTTCCCAAGTCCCAGAGAGCCGAAATAGATTTGGACTGACGAACCCAAAGGGACATGTGACAACAGCTCGTAGACATCGGAGAAACCACTTCAAGAGTTTCATATTGAGAGTTGAAACTCCGGAAGCCCGAAGCGTCGAAGGGCCGGAGTGACAAAGAGCCTAAGGGTTGAAGCACCAAAGGGCTGAAGAGCCGAAGAGATCTGAACCGTCAAATCCAGAGGATAGGTGGTGTGAATCTATGGATTACGGGTAAAGACCCGAAGCGAACCTCAACCGTCAGATCATCCGAAGAGATCTAAAAAGTTAGATTTAGAGGACAGGTGGCGTGAATCTATGGATTCTGGGTAAAGACCCGAACTATACGTCAATCGTCAGGTTGTTCAAAGTAGATCTGAACCGTCAGATCTAGAGGAAAGGTGGCATGAATCTGTGGATTTCGGGTGAAGATATGAAGTAAACATCAAGCGTTGGATTGCCAAAGTGAATCTGAGTCGTCAGATCAGTAGCTTTGGGAAATCCATTCAAGAGTTTCTCAGTTGAGATTTTAGATTCACAAAGTCTGAAGTTTCAAAAATCTGAAGCGAATCCCAATCGTCCGATCAACCGAAGCAGATATGAGCTATCATATCACTTGAAGTAAATCTCAAGCATCGGATCGCCAAGGCAAATCTAAGCTGTCAAATACTGTCTATTCAGGAGAAGGAAAGGATTGAGAGTTGAGAATTCTGAAGTCCAAACTTCCAAAAATCTGAAGTTGAGTCGTCAGACCGTCCGAAGTGAATATCAAGCGTCGAATCACCCGAAGTGAATCTAAGCCGTCAGATCCAAGGGAGACATGGAGAAAATCTAAGAACCCTGGATAAATACCCAAAGTAATCCTCGATCTTCAGATCAATAGGACATGCGTCAGTGGATTATAGCCTCCGGATAAAATCCATTGGGAAAAAGGGAGAATTTTGAGATTTGAGATCTTAGAAGTACGAAACCCAAAGGAAATATCGACTGTTGATGGAAAAGAGGGCCACAAGACCATTGATCCAGTTGAAAGGTCAACCACCTGAAGTAAAGGCAGGGTCATTGATTAGGACGACAGGTTTTCGTAGATTGTCAACTCGGAATATTGAAGTAGGGAAGAGAGAAGGGTTTTGAGAGTTGAAACTCCTGAAACCCGAAATCACGAAGGAGATCTCGTACATTGATTTTGTAAGAGGCCAGATCTAATCCATAGGTCTGAGAGGGGTAGATCTGAACCACTAGTTTTTGAAGTACCGTCAAGATCGGGAGATCGACGGTCTCATAGCATTGCGGGGATAGGGGTTGCACGGACGTTAAAAAGTTGAGGGTGGGCTACAATTCAAACTGTGGATTTGAAAAGAGGACATGTGGAGGCTCGAGCAGGATTGCGGGCCGAAAAGTAGTTTGATTCAAACCTCCTTTGGCCATGTCCTCAATCATGCGGTCCCATAAGGTCATCGCCCAAGGTCACATCAAGAGGGGGCTTATCCAAAAAAGGAGCTAACACCCAGTACTCTGAGATTTCGCAGGGGAGCGAAAGGGAAGGTCGCGGGTGCCCTTAAAACTGCACCAAGAAGCTGAAAGGTTTTGCGTTTAACTACAGAACAAGACCATCAAGGTCTCAGAGAGTTTTTTGGCTTCAGAATTGGAGATCCTTCACCAAGAGGTCGGACTAGTTCCCCGACTTTCCAAATTAGAAACCATGAATGGAGATTATGTCCTTTAAGAAAAGAGAAAAATGTTATGCCCTGTCATGGGTGTGTTACAACCACTCTACTCCAAATGGAATCCTACACTCCTCTATTTGCACTTGCACCCTGCTTTTTTTGCGCACTCTAATAATAGAGGAAGATTTCTTGATTTCTATTCTTTTAGAAAAGAGTTGTTATATCATATTGAACAATCCTTATTCTCGCATCCCTATGCTTGAATATAGAGATGATTCATCCACTCCATGAGTCACACCTCATCTCATGATATTATTTTCCTTCTCTTGTAGTAATCTTTGTATCCTTCACTATATCCTACCTTCAAGGTTATGGAGTCCTCCTTAACTCCCTGTGTATGCTTATGAAATTCCTCACATGTTGGATTCATGATTTATGTGAGAACCTATTTTGATTATCTTTTGCATGAAAATCCTACTCTATAGCAGTTGAATACTAGTATTCCTCTGCTCTTCCTTAGACCTTTGTCAATTCCTACATTACCTACTCTATAGCCTTGCACTTCCCTTTGCATCTCTTTGATGCCTCAACCAACTGTATAAGATTGACTTGCTTCCCTATCCAATGGAACCTGGATTTAATCCAAAACAAACCCTTGCAATGCTCATTAGTGGAATCATATCCTCTTGCTAGCAATCCCTTCACACGACACTCTTTATAGAGTGTTCCTCTGCTTATTAATCAATGCCTTGTTAATAAGCTCAACCTATTTTTACTTTGCCAAAATATTGCACTTCAAATTTTCCCCTACACTTATGCATAGGCCCTATAATGAGTTTCAGTACTCTATGTTACCTAGCAATCACCTATGGCACTTAGGTCTATTAGCTAGGAAAGTTTCTCCAAATTTTGACATTACTTAGAAAATTCTTCACATTGAGTAATTACATGGTTCATGGAATCCAATTCCACTTTCTCATGCAATTTATGGATAAACCCAATGCTCCCCCAGGATAACTTAGGATTTCCTTCGTTATTTCCTTTGGATTACCTTTCCAATGATCATACTCATTCATCAATCTAATTTACAAGCCAAAAGTTATGACTTCTTGAAATTCTCATTCTATTCAATGGTGTCCTTCAAGTTCACTAGAACCCTTCCTTTTGATTTCTTGAGAATTGTTTGGATCCAACTGAATTTTGAGTGGATATCCAGATTCTCCTATCCAATAGATTTCTAATGACTACTTCTTTTATCTATTCTGAGTATTGAGCATAATGTTATAGACAATTGAATATTTCCCATTTATCCCTTTTGTGCACCTTTCTCCCTGGTGCAAATAATCTTAAACACCAACTTTTCCCACTTACAGAGGTAAATCTATTAAGAAAAAAGAAAATTTTCTACATGACATAGATAATACGTCCAACACTTAACTCACAACAACTTGTTTATTTCCAAATTGATGCTCCAATAAAAAATTGCAGCAATTTGGAAATGACAACTTTGCCCCTTTTTCACCTTCACCTCACTCAGCAATTTTAGCCTTGTTTGTGCATCCCTACACCAATTCCTTTGGTCTTTTGAAAAAATCGCAATTGGGTATGTCCATTACTACCTTCTGAATTATCTTCCACAATTTCACCCTTAACCGAGCTCTGGACTGCTAGTTACAGCCTGTAGAAGTTTTGATTGTTTTACATTTTTATCCTTGTATGATACAGTTGTCTTATTTCTCTTCCTGCACATTGCTACTTACTCAGATATCAAATATGGCTGCATGGATGTCTTCTATGGTTCAATATATTTCCATATACTTCTCTTGTGCCCCAAACATACTTTTGAGCAAGGAGTTATGCCCTCCGGAAGTAAATTGGTGTCAAAAATTTTACCTTGATTGTTTCAATTGTAACTTTCTCATACGAGCTCCATTTTGTGTTCGGAATAGCTCGTTGGAAATCTCTCTCTGAGTTATTTTATTTAAGTTGTAGAGACAAAGGTACACTCTATTTTTGTGGGTTTTGGTTGGATAAAAATGTCATTTAGGGCCTCAAAATCGCCCCACAAGTTAATAACCCTAAAAAACCAAAACAAATTATAGAAATTTGATTGTTTTTAGTGTTTTAACATTCTTTTAAATATCATTTGATGATCTCAAATCATGTTGAATATAATTTATCCGTGTTCCATCATTCATCAACAAACGACGCTTTCCTTTGGATGCGCACGACATTTCTCCCAAAGTTTTGACCCAACTGTCATCCATCAACCCATTCCTTTGACAATTGATTCGCAACATAATGCTAAACCAACTGACCCAACCATCGGAAAAAAAAAATTGCAAATTTAACTCATCAGGGATTCAATGGATGCCCGACCATCAGCCCATTGGTCGTCATTCATCCTTGTTTACTGTCGAAAACACTTCCTCAGTTCAGTCGACCCGGCCATCGGTCATCGATCGTCCCTGTCGGTTGATGTGGAAATTGTTGACGTGGCATGAAACATGGATGCTAACATGGCATGACACATCATCTTGAGGTTTTAAATTGTCTTATGTGGCATGACATGTGGATACTAACATAGCATGACACATGATCACACTGTTTCCTTCATCGGCCATCGATTGATTCTCTTGGAAGAATTAAAATACTTTGCTAAATCTGTCGATGCCTGATCATCGGCCATCGGTGATCAACGACCCTTTTTCAACGCATGAAAACTTATCCAAATCCTGTCAATCCCCAACCATCGAACATCGATGAATTTTGTTGGCGAATTTCGACACTTGAAAATTTTGGCCAAAATCTGTTGATCCTTGACCATTGGCCATCGGCGATCAGAGACTTCTTTTGGCCAAACCCAAATCTTCGCCAAACTCTTAGATTGGACCATCTTCCATTGGCGAATTCAGTTGGAAAACTTCAAACCCTCCACAAATATCTTCGATCTGACCATTGGTCGTCGATGAAATCATTCAATGAACTCCAACACTTATAAAATTTTGATCACAATCTAGGTGAATTTGGATCGTCGATCTCCTTAAAATTCCAACCGTCGAAATTGAATCTCGTTCTTTGATTTGTTCAACCTTCCAAATGGCCAAAACCTTATAAATATTTAAATTTATCAAAGTTAATCTCAGTCATTGATCTCACGATCAAACACGATCTCAACTGTCGGTTTACCAAACTTCATGTAACTCTACAACGACCATCAAAACTTAGATTTCGATCTTCCAAGTTGAATTTAACTCAGTAACTTTGTAGATTGGCTCCATGGAACCTCTTAAGCAGTTTTGATTCATTTAAACATGAATCTTGACCACGAATTTGAGGATTCGACTTTGATTTTCTCTCGATTTCCCCCCCTAGTTCACATAAACCAAGGTCTACAATGGTGAATTTACCTAAATTCACACTAGTTCTTGGACCATATGGGTCCATTGTTGAACCAGAAGATATGATACCACTTTGTAACATACCCAATCTCTATTTGAGCAACATTACGGGAGAAATACAGATTAAAATATAAGAGTTTATGCTTACTAATTTCATGTAGCTTACCAGCTACAGATCACATGCAAATTTAACCATGTTCAATGATACCACAGTTCTAAATGCATATAACAACATATATTAAAACATGAATGCAACTACTCAATACAACAGCAAACACACAACGTTCATATAAACCATTTACACAGCGGAATATCATAATAAACACAACAAAGAACTTATATGTCAATATATAACCAATTGGATGCATATGAAGGATGAACCTCCCAGTCGTAGCCATTGTTATTCAGTTTCTCTCAATAGCAAGCCACCCCTGAGCTGAGGCTATGAGTCCACAAGGATATTTGTCCCTCTGCTAACCATTCTCCACACACAGTAGCCCCAGAAACCCAGGTTCCTCTTTGTTCCCCACAACCTACACAACCTAAGGAATGGGATACCCCTTCACTGTACGCAATCCCTCAGGCCTTCCCACTTCCCTCCATGGATCATGTTCATTTTATTTATCAAGAATCCTCCCAGCTACTCCAGGAGTGCTCACAACATCCCTCACAAGGCTCTTAAGTCATTTTCTCAACATAAAAATGTGTCATGGGCTTACAACCCAATTTACAGGCACACAAACCTCTTTCTCAACATAAAACATAGTCCAATAATGGTTTCCTTCAACCCCAACATGGATAATGTTCTTCCTAGCACTTATCTCCTTTCTTATTGTCCCAAAATCTGCAAGGAGAAACTATTTTTTTCCAGATGTACAAAAAGAAGCTTCTATAGAAGTAGTCAAAATGAAACCTTTTAGAAACAGGAGAAATAAAATGAATTTCAAAGAAACCAAAAGGAAGAATATAGCATTTAACCTGTAACGACCATTTTATTAAGATATTTGACATAATATTTTTTGTGAATAGATGAAAAAAAAAGACTTGTTCACTTGACATGGCCCAACACAACCAGAAATTTTGGAACATTATTCTATGCATTTGAATCTATGAAACTGAAATTGCTCGCTTGCAATATAGCCTTCTAACCCATACATAGATTCAAGGTAGACTAGGCATCGAATTTAACTACAGTGTAGGCATAGATTGTTGAGACTAGCCATTTGAAAGTCAAGTGAGGTTTCTATTGTATTGAGGATGATACTGCCAACAAACAAGGAAATACAAGGAATTTCCATAACTACACAAATTTTAGAATCATATATTTATAAATAATTTTTAGGATATAGCGTAAAAAATTATCGCAAAGATGGGATAATAACTCTAAAATTATGGATCAGCCAATGTTTTCTTCTGCATATTTCTTGGTGACAGAGTGGTACTAAGGCACCTACATACCCACCCTACATAACACAAGGAGCATCCCCTTCTCCATTGTCCAGTAGCTCATAAATTACTTTTTCTCATGATATTGAGTGTTTGCATAGACGGTCCAGGATGTTATCTCAAGTTCCAACATAGTTATCCATGGTTTCTTGGCTTTTTCTCAAGGTCGGCAACTTCCATTCATGGCTAGTTGGTCTCTCATGGGCTTGGCTCCCTTTTTCCAATGTCTAACCTCTATAAACTCTTATCCACTCATGTTTCTCATAGCTCTCCTCTCCCCATTCGAATTTTCCTCATGCATAATGGCTAGAGAATTCAACTTCTCTTCCTAGTACCAAGAATGTAGGGGAGACTGTTTGCTAAATTTTAGGAGTTGTGGCTTGGATTGAGGAATTTTTTTCCTCCACTCAGCTTAACTCCTTTTTTCTTTGAAAAATAAATTTGAAATTGGGTTAGAATTCAAGATAACACAAGGCATATTATTTAAGTATAAACCCCCCTTATACCCCCTCACCTTTTCCCTCTTGTGGTATCATAGCCCCTATAGGCGCTCAATCTCAGTTGATCTTGGTCTTCTTCTTTATTAATTGAAAAAAAAAAATATGTACAATATTCACAACACCATGGTATGGTTTCAATGTGGTGGAGTTATAAAGAATCCATGCAAAGTATTTAAGCATTTAATTACAAAAATTCCAAAAGTAAAATTTGGGGTAATACAAAACATGTGGATCAAGTCCTGCAAATTCTTAAGAATAAGCAATTGTATGTAAAAAGATCCAAATTTTCTTTTAGGAAACAAGAAGTACAATATTTAGGTTATAATGTTTGAAGGGAAGAGGTTAAGGTCGGCCCAAAAAATATCCAAGCTATTATAAATTAGCCTACTCCTAATAACATTAAGAGTCATAGAGGATTTTTGGTTCTTACAAGATATTATCAAAAAATTGTTAATAATTATGCATGCATTGTTGGCCCACTCACATATCTCTTAAAGAAAAATTCATTTGTATGGAATGATAAGGATACTTTAGCATTCTCCCTCTTAAAGGATGTCATGTCTCCTATAGCAGTATTGGCAACACCTGATTTTGGTAAAACATTCATGGTAGAATGTGATGCATTACAACTAGGAATGGGAGTAGTATTGACACAAGAAGGGATACCATTGGCTTTTGAAAGAAAACAATTCAAGGGAAAATGATTGGTGAAATATACATATGAAAAATAAATGAAAGAAATTTTACATGCAATCAAAAAATGGCGACAATATCTCATTGGGGGGGCACTTTAAAGTCAAGATAGACCATGAAAACCTAAAGTACTTTTTGGAGAAAATATTGTCATCGGAAGAAAAACAAAAATGGGTAGCAAAAATTCAAGGGTTTGACTTTGAAATGATCTACAAAAAGGGGAAGGGAAATGTAGTAGCAGATTCTCTTTCTAGAATAAAATAATCCTTAATATTATATTCTATTACATATTCTATTCATGTGTGGCTAGACGAAGCTCGCCATGAATGGAAAAATGACAACAACACTAAAAAAAAAATACAATGTATAAAGGAATGGATGAACTCTATGGAACATTGGGAGTGGAAGGGAGATATTAATTGGTACAAGGGTAGAATATTTGTATGCTCTCAATAAAATTTGAAGCAACAAATATTAAGGGAGTCCCATGACTCATCGATGGCAGGACATGCAAGGTTCCTTAAAACATATCAAAGAATCAAAAACGATTTACTTTGGGAAGGAATCATGAAGAAAGATATTCAAAAATTTGTTAAAGAATGGCAAGTTTGCCAAAGAAATAAAGGAGAGATAGTAAAATATCCAGGGTTACTTCAACCATTATACATATCTAATCAAATATGGGAATATATATCAATGGACTTCATTACAAGGTTACCAAAATTTGAAGGTAAAGATGCCATTTTTTGTGGTAGTTGATAGACTCACAAAATATGCACATTTTTTTGGAATTCAAAGTACATATACAAAAAGCCAAGTAGAAGAAATGCTCATGAAGGAAACTCATAGACTTCATGGTCTTCCTAAAGTAGCAGTAAGTGACAAAGATCCAAAATTCACAGGAAATTTTTGGAAAGAATTATGGAAGATGAGTGGAACAACACTAATTATGAGTTCAACATATCATCCAAAAACAAATGGTTAAGCATAAATATTTAAAATGGCTTGATCTAGAAGAATGGTGGTATAATATTGCCTATCACACATCTACTAAAATTTCCCCCTTTGAATCCCTTTGTGGATATCCATCTCCTATTATTTCATACTTTTTGCAAGATAAGTCCAAAGTATAGGAAATAGAGTCACATATGGAGAATGCTAAATAAAATTTGACAATTCTTAAGGAAAAGATTCAAATGGTGCAAAACGGGATGAAACAATAAGAATATCAACATCAAAGTGAAAGAAAATTTGAGGAGGGTGATTTGATATTTTTGAGACTACAACCTTAGAAGTAATCCACACTCAAGCAAAAGAAGAATAAGAAATTAGATCCAAAATTTTATGGACCCTACAAAATTATTCATAGGATTGGACAAGTGACATATCATTTAGATCTTCCTTCTTCTTGCATTCATAAGTTTTTTCATGTATCTTTCCTAAAAACGATTTTGGGACAAACTGTGCCAGTGAAAATAAGACTTCCAAAATTAGATGAACAAGGGAAGTTGGTTCTTGAACCAGAAAAAGTTATATATCAATGTTATTTATCTCTTTGGAATAGAACCATTATGGAGTACCTAATCAAATGGAAGGATATGCCTCTAGAAGAAGCTACATGGGAAAATGAGAAGTTCGTAAAGAAACACCCTCAATTGCAAGCTTTGAGAGAAAAGATTTTTTATATTAGTAGGTCATATAGAACCTTTTATTGTACCCTTTCATTATAATTGCATTGTTTGTCTCTTATATATATACCAAGGAGACCTAGTCTTAGGATCATCATATTTTGTCTTATGAATTGAATATATTGTAAAAGGAGGTTTCCCCCTTGAAGTGGACTATATTCATTGACTTTATATCATTTTCAAGGTGCTTGGTTCATAACACATTGCACAAACCTAAATTGCAACCCAAGCGCAAACTGCGATGGAAACAGTGACCATAAAAGAGATTTCCAAATAAGGGAGAAGGGTATAAGGAGGAGACAAATTCGTAGTATGGATATTGTATGCCTGTGAGGAGAAGAACATCCTAGGATCTGAGAAGATAGAGAAATTGAGCCATTCATTTTTTAAAGTGATAGAGGAG
The DNA here is from genome assembly GCA_009831015.1 of Picea engelmannii. Classification (NCBI taxonomy): domain Eukaryota; kingdom Viridiplantae; phylum Streptophyta; class Pinopsida; order Pinales; family Pinaceae; genus Picea; species Picea engelmannii. The sequence goes on from ML782799.1 coordinate 131,345, forward strand.
ACAAAGAAGAGGATGTGGATCCCATTGTCTAGAACTATCACACCTAAAATTTAAGTCAATCCCTGAAAAATGATTTTATCGTAAATCTCACCTTTGTGAAATTGATTAGTTTTGGGGTTTATTGAAATAAGGGGTATCGGAAAAATATAAATTTTGGGGCTTCAAATTCTATTTCAATTATCAATGATCAATGCCAATCATGACTCTGCAAAATAAAATGAATTCCCAAGACCAATTTTCAGGTTTATTAAAATAAGGGGTTTGGGAAAATCTACCTTTTGAGGCTTCAACATCAATTTAATTCTAGTTTTGTTGATGTAAAATGGATTATTCAGGTTTTATGATTGGTTGGTCTCCACATTAATATAGTTTCTTTCCTTTTTCCATTCTGATGTTTTGTTTAAATAATGAGGAAATTTCTAAACTTGTATTTTTCCAAACAATATGAAAAAATTTCTGATGGCATAGAATATCTTCCATTTGGAATACGAACACAATATAAAAATATTTACAAGATTTGAATCCACCCGCAAGGAAAAATTTATATGAATATAGTGGTATATCAAAAATCATTATATGGCAATTACGATAGGGAGAATAATGGAGGTGAACTGTGGAAACCCTATTTGTAGTCTTCTAGGGTTCCCCTACTCATCGTCAGCAAGTTTTGGGTTTTTTGTTCTTTCTTGTCAGTTTGCAGTTACAGGTTAGATTGCTTGGCATCGACTAACCTCTTTTTAGTGGTTATGGTGGAAGGAAAAGAGTTTATTGATTATTCGGCAGATCCGATGGAAGGTCAGAGTATTTGGGCCTCACTAGTTGTTACCTCTAACTTCAATGGGTATGGATCGAGATCCCAAGTAGGTGATTTGGGGATATGGATTCTAGCAAGAGTGGAATCCTAGTGGCTCTGTGTTATGAATGACCACCTTTGCATATCGAGTGACGTTTTTACCCTCCACTCGAACCTCAGTTTTCTTGCTGGGAGAGGGGCTGGGATGGAGGTTCGGGGTTACACCATGCCAGTTTTGGGGACCAACATCTTTGGACCACAGGGGTGATGTTAGTTTCCCCCCAGCAATAAAAATTCATCCCCCTCCCCCCCCCCCACTGCTTTTCCCTACAGATTTTCCTCCGGTCTCATGTGGGGAATTTTCCCCTTCCTTTCTACCAGGACATACCCTCAATAGCCTAGCATGGAAAAGAATTGTTGAAATATGTGAGGAGGTTCCTTTCTCTTCTACGACCATTATCCCCTATCAAAACCCTCCCTTTAGCATCGGTGAGGAGTATTTTGTGCCTCCTCTAGGGTTTGCAGAGTCATTTTTGTCAACTCTAGAGTGTGTTTCATCAGTGAATGGGACTGAGGAGAGGGCGAGTTGTTTAGAATCCAAGGTGGAGAGGTTAGCTCCAGTATCAAGAGGGGAAGGTAGGGGAAACAAATCCAAACAGTTAGACTGGCGAGGGAAGAACAAAGGCATCAAATCAGTAGGGACAACAATCAAATTGATATTAGGGAAATATATTACTATGTTGCAGGTGGTGGATATGGAAAATACAGTGGTGGTAGGGAAGGCACCAGGGTGGAATTTCAGCATCAATACTTTAGAGGATTGAGTGGCATGCTCTTGGCTCAATGTCTCATCCACTCTACCTAAGGTAACTACTCTTCAAGAGGATGGATTTTGTTTAAATTTGAAAATAAGGAAGATTCAGATAGGGTTCTTAAGAAACCCTGGAGTATAGAGTCAACTCCACTATTGTTAAAAAAATGGACCCCCCTTTTGGATGTGAGTAGGGATAAAATGAATGTTATTCTGATTTGGATCAGGATTCATGGGATACCAACTGAATTCTGGACAGAGCTTAGTTTTAGGGAGCTCGGGAATGCTATGGGAACCTTCATGGATGTTGAAATGTAGTTTTGCAACACCGGAAAAATGTCAGCATCTGGAATTCTTGTATCCTTAGATATTTTTGTTGATCTAGCAGAATAAATGGAGTTGATTATGGGAGACAAACACTTCCATCAAAAGCTATATTATGAGGGCATTCCTTTCAAATGTCGGAGGTGCCATACTCATGGTCATAATTCCATCCATTGTTTTTTACCCTTCCAGGGACGTGGGGGAGGATTGTGACCAAATTAACAAAGGAAAAGGGAGGCCTTTCAAATAGATATGGACTTCGCCCCTCCTTCAGGAAAACAGGGAAAAGAAAAATCGGCCAGCGGGATTCGCGACAATAAGAGGAACGAGGAGGGATCTCTCGCCTCTTACAACAGCAGAACAAGGGAAAAGTGCAGAGTAACTCATGGTCAGAGGATAGGCACGAGACTTGAAGGCTAATATGTGAGGTATTTCTTCTCAGTTTGGTATGATTTTCCCCCCCTCCCGCTATAAATGTTTTGGTAAATTCATTAGCTCTCCTGGGAAAGGATTGGACGGATTCACTCAAAAACCTCCATTTTCCTCCAATGGATTTAAGCCAATCCAGGTATACCCCTCCCGGCCCTCCAATTGCAAATTGTCTCCACCGCAAAATCTAAAACCCCACCACTCTCACATCTTGCCCTGAGATCAATGATTCATCTATGGATACATCCTTGGACTCGGAAGAGGAAGGAGTGGTTTATCAACTTCAAAGCAAATCTATATCAGATATATAAGGGAACAAAGGATGGGGAAGGAATTCCCATCTTGTTAAAGCTCAGAATAGAGATTTGGTGGATATTTTTGTAAGAAAGAAACTTTCGATTGTGGGGGCACTTGAAGTACAGAATTCCCCGAGGGGGGTTCCCTAATGAAAATCCTCTCATTCAACTATAGGGGGGTAGCAGGCCCTTCCAAAAAACATTCTCTCCACAGGCTGGTGGAGTCTAATCAGTTGGATACCATTCTCCTCCAAGAAACTATGGGGGGGAGTGACAGTCATTCCCTGGATTGAATCTAGCCTCAAAGGTTGGAACTTTCTGGGGTAAAATGTTATAGGTCGCTCTGGTGGATTGGAAATTAGGTGGAATACCATCAAAATAAAGCTAAAGAATTCTTGTGGTTTTGAATCAGGCTTGAGCATCAATATTCTATTGGAAGACTTGGGAATGGAAGTGTCAGTTTTAAATGTGTATGGCCCATACCAAGATCGAGTTCCCTTTTGGGAATCCTTTATAAAGAAATCCTTCCTGAACAGTGAAAGGTTGGTGATAGGGGGTGACCTTAAATTTTATTTGGGAATAGTTGAAATATGGGGGCCCAGGGATAGACTAGACCCCTTATCAGATTTCTTCTCGCACCTGTTGAGACGGAAAAAATTGATAGATATCCCCCTCATTTAGAATAAGCCTGACTTGGAGAAATAAGAGGGTAGGAGAAGATCGAGTCAAGAAAATAATTGATCATTTCTTGGTTACGGAGAAGATGGTGGAGGATTGTAACCAGATAAGGAAATGGGTAGGGGTTGGAGGAGAATCTAATCATTCACCTATTTTCTTGGAAATTAAAATAAAATTCAGGAAACCATCTAGCCCCTTCAAATTCAATTCAGAATGGCTAAAAGAGGAGAGATTACTTAATATGGTTAAATAGCAATGGATACCTTTTGATGTAATCTATGAGGATGCAGCAAGGATACAATTTGCAACAAACTTAAAATGAGTCAAGAAAGATGCAATTGAATGGGAGAGAGCCAAAATACAATAGGATTCCCAGGACTTGATTCAAGTAGAAGCTTCTCTTCAGACAATTTATGATTATGAAGGTGGAGGTTATGGTTCGAACAAAGAGAAGGAAGCTCTTCAGACATTGGAAAAGCATCGGAGAAAATTGCTAGAAGATAGAGAAGCATCCTGGCATCTCAAAAGTAGAGCGATTTGACCTCAAAGGGGGGATGAAAAGACAAAATTATTTTAGGCATATGAAAAAGGAATAAAAATGGCCAACACCATTTGGAGTCTTAAGGACTAAGAGAGTCAATATGTCTCCTCCTTTGGAGGTATGGCCCGATTGAGGAAAGAAATTTTCCAAACCTTGTTCCAATCAGATCTAAGGGTATCCATAGAAGATATAGTTAGAATTTATCTTTTCTTCCCTAGGTTTGTTGATGAAGAGGAAAATAGAGCATTGATGGAGGAAATTATCAAAGACGAGCTTAAGGAGGTGCTCCATAGTTTTCATAAGGAGAAGATCCCTGGTCCAAATGAAGGGCCTCTTCAATTCTTCATAGGGATCTATGATTTAATAGGGGAAGATGTACTTAGAGTGGTCGAAGAAACTCAATCTGAAGGCCATTTGCATGTTCTCCTAAACACCACCTTTATTTCCCTTATCCCCAAAAAGATGAGCCAGACTCCCTGGAATATTTTCGACCGATCTCTCAGTTGAAGTTTGAGTAGCTTCGGAAGATATTATTATTATATGCATATTGTATTTTACCAAGAAAAAACCCTAAAGAATAATATTATATTATGTTTGTTAAGTCAGCCCTATTGTTCCTTTGTAAAATTCGTCCCTATTGTTCCTTGACAAGTCAATTGTAAATTAGAAAGATAAAGTGGGCAGGTCGTCCCTGACATAATTTTTGGGGGGAACAACTTGTATTTATAAGAGTATAGGCTCCTCACTTGAAGAAAACACACAACAAGCTCGCTCACACAGAAAAGTGTGCAATTCTGAGAGAGAGACGCAGCTACAAAAGAAGGGTGATGCAGCTACAAAGGAAGAGTGTTCTGGTGAAGGGTTTTGGTTATTTGTTGGAGAACTATCTTGGTCTAGTGGTGTGCTAATCTATTCTAGTTAGGGTTTTATGGTTTATCTTTTTTTTGGTGAGATATCTCTTCAGAGAGACATTGTACTTGTTGAAGAATCTATATTGAAGAAGATTTGTTGGGTTTTCTCCCCCACCAGGGTTTCCCAAGATAAATCTTATGTATAATGTGGATGTCTTTCTTTCAGTAATCTTTATGCATATAGTTATTGTTTTAATATTCTAAAGTAAAATAATACATAACACACTTAACTGCTTAAGAAGAATTTTAACATGGTTTCAAAGAAGGCCTGGAAGAAGCCATTTGCACAGTCTAGAAGAATTTTTTTGGGAAACTAAGACCATAGGAAGACTCTCCTAACCCTAGCGCATATTTCCTTGGGTTTAGATTCTCAATTTAACAAAGTTCTCAAAACTGCAACTGGTGTTGCAACTACTACAACTGCCTGCAACCACACAAAACCCTAGAAGGTGATTTCACCCACTTTCTAGAGGGACTTGGTCAAAGTAAGGCTACCAAGAAGTTCACCTAAGCATGGATCACTATTCCATCAGAGCAGAATTCCAAAATTCACATTTTGAAAAAATAGGGTTTTCTCATAAACCCTACTTCAAGACGTCTTGGAAGCTACAGAATTGAAGTTGGAACTGGTCACCTTGTCATAACACTCTCTGGTAAGTAAAAAACCTTTCTTTGAAATTTTATTATCTCTCTTATTATATTTATGTTCAAGGATAAGATGGCACCCAGTATCAAGCTCTATGAGAAGCTTGAAGGTGTTGATAACTTCTGAGCATGGAAGTACAAAGTGATGCTCATTCTAGAAGAGAATGATCTAGAAGATTTCGTAAAACAAGAAGTTCCAGAATTAGACGAAGATGAGGCCAAATCAAAGTACAAGAAGAACCTATTTAAGGCAAAGAGAATCATTGTTGATTCTATCAAAGATCATTTGATCCCCCATGTCTCATCATTAACAAATCCCAAGCAAATGTTTGATGCCTTATCCCTATTGTATGAAGGAAGGAATATCAACCAGAAGATGAACTTAAGAACACAACTCAAGAATGTGAAGATGTAAAGTTCAGAAACTATCCAATCATACATCACAAGAGTGTCTGAAATCAAAGAACAACTTGAAGCCATTGGAGACACAATCGAAGAAGTCAAGTTGGTGATGACTACATTTAATGGTCTCCCTGGATCTTGGGAATCATTCATTCAGGGTATATGTTCAAGAACAAGTCTATCAAGGTTTAGAATACTTTGGGAGGATTGTACTTAGGAATAAGCTAGATTAGCAGCAAGAGAAGAGAAACTAGGCGATGAATAAAATCAATCCCTAGCAGCACATACCAGAAAAGGAAAGAGAAAGAAGGAAGTTCACTCACATAAGAAACCTCATGGATTACAAAAGACTCACAAGTTCAATAAGGATTTATCAAAGTACAGATGCTTCATTTGGCAGAATATGGGACACATTTCCATAAATTGTCCCAACTCCAAAGGTCGGGTCAGAAAAGAAAAGTATAAAATACATCATGCTCATGTCGCAGAAGATGATGAACATGAACATGAGAAAACCAAATAACAAGACTCAAGTGAAGAATATGTTTTTATCTCATCCCTTACAGGTACAATCAATCATGGAAGTGACACATGGCTTATTGATAGTGGTGCTTCTAAGAACAAGACTAGTTATAAGGAATCTCTCTCAGATCTAGTTCAGAAAGATTCATCTCACAAGGTGAGGCTAGGTGATGACTATCAGTGTCCCATTAAAGGGGTAGGAGAACCATCCTACAAGTTAGACTCTAGAAAACCTATGAAGATGAAGGATGTGTTGTATGTACCTGGTTTAAAGAAGAATCTCCTTTCTATCTCATCCTTAGATGAGAAAGGATTCAGAGTTGCTTTCATTTATGGTGAAGTCCTCATGTGGCCTAGAGGAAAATCTATTGATGATGTTGTAGTGATTGGTGTCCAAGAAGGAGGATTATACAAGGGACACTCAGTTTTAGCGCTAGTACACAGTACAGTTACTCCAAGTGAACTATGGCATAGAAGAGTTTCTCATATACATTACAAATCCCTACCGATCGTGAGAAATATGGTGACAATTTTTCCAGAAGTCCAAGTGGAACATGAAGGCATATGCAAAGGATGAGAACAAGGAAAAAATGTGAAGAAACCATTTCCAAGCAGCGATAGAAAATCCAAAGGAGTCCTGGACATTATACATTCATACATGTGTGGACCAATCTCAGTCTCTTTACTTAGTAGTTATGTATACTATGTTTGATTTATTGATGATTTCTCACGTAAAACTTGGATTTACTTTTTGAAGGCTAAAAATGAAGTATTCAACAAGTTCAAAGAGTTCAAGGAACTTGTTGAAAACCTGTCTAAAAAGAAGATAAATATTTTGAGATCAGATAATGGAGGAGAATTCACTTTAAATAAATTCAAGCAATTTTGTAAGGAAGTTGGGATTAAGAGGGAGCTATCTACTCCCTACAATCCTCAATAGAATGGTGTGGAAGAAAGAAAGAACCGTACAATCATGGAAGCAGTGAAGGCCATGATTCATTATCAAGACTTACCAATGCATCTGTGGGCAGAAGCAGTCAGGACCGATGTGTATGTGCAGAATAGAAGTCCCCACAGAGTACTTGGTAACAAGACACTAGAAGAGATGTTTACAGGTGAAAATCCAGAGGTCATCCACCTAAGGATATTTTGTTTTCCAGTATATGTGCATGTCCCCAAGGAAAAGAGATTGAAGTTGGACCCCTCAGGAAAGAAGGGTATATTTCTTGTATACAGTGAGACATCGAAGGCATACAAAGTTTATATCCCTAGTCACCGTCAGATTGAGACTAGAAGAGATGTCACCTTCGATGAGGATACAACTTTCAGTAGATCAAGACAAAATCATTCAAATGAGATTCTTGATGAGGAGCCTGAAGCTCCCAGAGTTATAGATACAGATGAAGGTGATGATGTTGTACTAAAATATCATGATATGGAAGAACCACATATACCTACAGACTCATCTCGAGAGATGAATACCAAGAAGACAAGACCATCTTAGGCTTGGGAAATTATTCAATATGCAGAGAAGTATGGTGCTCTAGATGGATTCTTCAGAGAAATCAATAGGCCATGACCTTACTCTAGCTATGTGGCATTTCTAAGTGACAGTATTGATGTTGATCCCACCAGTTATGAAGAGGCTGCAAAGAAGAAAGAATGGAAGGATGCCATGGTTTAAGATTACCGGTCTATTATAAAGAATGATGTTTGGAATGTGGTTATGAGACCGAAAGAGAAGACAAATGTAAGTTCCAAGTGGATTTACAAGATAAAACATTCATCAAATGGAAGTATAGAGAAATACAAGTCAAGGTTCGTAGCACGTGGTTTCACCTATAAATAAGGAATAGAATATGAGGAGACATTTTCTCCTATGGTGAGATACACTTCAATTAGAGCTATAATTGTAATAGTTGTAGTAAAGAAGTGGAAGGTACACCAGATGGACGTGAAGACAAATTTTCTAAATGGTGTAATAGAAGAAGAAGTCTATGTGGAGCATCCACAAGGTTTCGAGACAGATAACAATCACACACATGTGTGCAGATTGAATAAATCCTTGTATGGGTTAAAGCAAGCACCCAGAGCATGGTACGGTAGAATTGACAGCTTTCTGATGAGCTTGGGATTTACCAAGAGTAAAGAAGATTCCAACCTATACTTCAAGTTTGTGGATGGTGGACCAGTAATACTATTGGTGTATGTGGATGACCTGTTTCTAACAGGAGACGAGAAGCTCATCACTAAGAGTAAGAGGAAGATTTTTGTAGAGTTCGAGATGAAATACCTAGGCATGATGCATTACTTCTTAGGTCTAGAGGTATCGCAGAGACCGAGTGATATTTTCCTTAACCAAGGAAAATATGTTGTTGATATTCTGAAGAGATTCAGAATGATGGATTGTAAGGCCATGCCTACATCGATGGTGAAAAATATGAAGTTATTGAGTGATACATCTTCAGATACAGTGGATGCAACCATGTATAGACAGATGATTGGTTCGTTGATGTACCTAACAAACACAAGGCCAAATGTATGTTTTGCGGTGAAAAGATTGAGTCAGTATATGGTTGAGCCGAGAAGTGTTCACTTGACTGCAAAAAAACATGTGATGAGGTACCTAAAGGGTACAATTGATTATGGACTCAGATATGCTTCATTTCGTGAGATAAGCTTGCAAGGATTTACTGATTCAGATTGGGTTGGTAGTTTTGTAGACCGGAAGAGTACATCCAGATGTTGCTTCAGCATGGGATCATCCATGATCTCATGGTTCAATAGGAAGTAGACTAGTGTGGCACTCAGTATGGATGAAGCAGATTATATAGCAGCATGTTCAGCTAGCAGCGAAGGAGTGTGGCTTCATAAGTTGCTTGCAGGATTGTTTGATCTCGTGTTAGAGGTGACTTATATCTGGTGTGACAACTAGAGTTGTGTGAAGTTCAAAAAGAACCCAGTTTTCCATGACAAGTCCAATAATATCGATATCATGTACCATTATATCATAGACATGGTACAGAGGGGAGCAGTGAAGCTCCAGTATGTCGCTATAGATAAGCAGATAGCTGACATGTTGACCAAGCCTATGTCGAGAGTGAAGTTTGTGTACTTCAGAGACAAGCTTGGTTTGGTCCAGAAAGACGTCCCTAGTAAGAGGGAGTGATGAGTTATAGTTTAAATCTAGGGTAGTAGCTTCAACATGTGGAAGAAGAAACGAATGGTCATACACAGGCATGTTACGGCTACTCTAGTGAAAAATTCTGGTACGCCGAGTTACTGCTACTCCAGTGAAAAATTATGGTATGCTGAGTTACTGCTACTCCAGTGAAAAACTATGGTATGCAGAGGGATACTCCCGTGAAAAATTCAGGTACGTCAAGTTACTGCTGCTCCAGTGAAAAATCTTGGTATGCAGATTGCTACTCTAGTGAAAAATTATGGTACGCAAGTTACTAATTGTGGCACTAGTCAACATGACCTCGCACAAGGTCAGCAGATGCCATGCCTTTAGGGTTGGTTAGTTACCTGGATTTGTAAGTTGGTGGGCCAACCTGTGCGGTTGGAGGTGTTTCCTAACCTTGGGCTAGATGGGTAGTGTGTGCACACTACATCTCCTAATCCTCGTGATTAGATTCCTAGTCATTGTGGACCAGTTTCCTAGTGTGCCAACCAGAGGTTACTGTTGGCAAATGTTTAACAGGTAGTGTATGCTTGTCATTGATGGCAAGTATAACAGTGAAGATGGCAGGATCAGAGTGTGCATCGATGGAAAAATAGGAACAACATAAGCTCAGGAGGAATTAGCGCAGAGTCGAATGCAGTGCGTAGGTGTGCACCATGGATGAGGTTAACTCGTGACTAAAGCTCAAGGGAGATAGCGTACTTAGGATCACAGGTGGATCAAAGGTCGAGGCCTTTGACACTTAGAAATTATTCCAAGTAAGAAGGATGTGTAAGCTTGGAGGCGAAGCGTCATTGATCATTGGATCCCATCCCGAATTCCCGATGACCGTCAGATCTCAATGTAGACAAGAGGAGCGCGTAGATATGGAGGATAGATCTCGGGCGTTAGATCCGAGCGCAGGGTACGACCACCGTTGGATCGAGGAGAACCTGCATGTTCTTTAAAGTGAAAGGAGTAGAGGGCTCACAAATCCCGACAGCATGAGGGCCGTCAGATCTGAATAAAGACAAGAAGAGCACGCTGAAGAGGAGGATAAATCTCAGGAGTCAGATCTGAGCGCAGGGTCCGACCACCTTTGGATCGA
>ML782799.1:143721-157539 GCA_009831015.1 Picea engelmannii
CAAGTTGCAGCTTGCAAAACTGAGGTTGTAGCCTCATTATGAGTTGGTGCTCATATGTATGATACTGTAAATAATGTAACTATTACTTATCATATAAATAAAAAGAGGTTTTTACCCTGCATGGGTTTCCTCGGGAAATATATGTCTCTGTGTTTCTCATATATGTGAATGATGCTGAAAGTGTCATTGTTTATTTCCCTACATTATTGTGATCATCATTCAGTGTCTCTACAAAGAGTTTAAAAGAACCATAATTTTTTAAGCATGGTAACAACTGATTCACCCCCCCCCTCTCAGTTGTCCAACAGTTACTAGTTCATTGTGAAACTAGATGTCATATTTTGTGTGAGATAACGAGTGAAAGCCCCATGATGACATAAATCATGGATGGATGATGAGACCCTGGATGTTGATGTGGTTACAAAACTTCTTCAATATAGATTCGTGGAAATTCAACAAGTCAATGGTCAAGTGTACAGAAGAGCAGAAGCAGTCGTGATGATCATGCCAGAAGAATACCTTCATTTCTAAGAGGGAGTGTTGAAGTTTGAGTAGCTTCAGAAGATATTCTTATTATATTCATAGTCTATTTTACCAAGACAAAACCCTAAAGAATAATATTATATTATATTTGTTAATTTGTCCCTATTGTGCCTTTGTAAAAGTTGTCCCTATTGTGCCTTGACAAATCAATTGTAAATTAGAAAGATAAAGTGAATAGGTCGGCCCTGACCTAATTTCTGGGGGGCACAACTTGTATTTATAAGAGGCTAGGAACCTCACTTGAATAACACACACAACAAAATATCTCACACAGAAAAGTGTGCAAGTCTGAGAGAGTGATGCAACTACAAAGGAAGAGTGTTCTGGTGAAGGGTTTTGGTTATCTGTTGGAGGACTATCTTGGTATAGTGGTGTGCTACTCTATTCTGGTTAGGGTTTTCTTGTTTATCTTTTGTTTCGTGAGATCTCTCCTAAGAGAGACATTGTACTTGTTGAAGAATCTATATTGAAGAAGCTTTGTTGGGTTTTCTCCCCCACAAGGGTTTCCCAGGATAAATCTTGTGTATATTGTGGATGTCTTTCTTCCAGTGATCCTTATGCATGTAGTTATTGTTTTAATTGTCTAAAGTTAAATAATATAGAACACACTTAACTTCTTAAGAATAATTTTAACACTCTCTGTGTAACTGCATCTACAAGGTGGTGTCAAAAATCATAGCAAAGTGGATAAAAACAATTCTCTTAGAAATTATCTCTAAAGAATAGTTTGGGTTTCTAGAAGGGAGGCAAATCCATGAAGCCATGAGGGTGGCACAAGAGGTTATGCATAGTGTTAAAATTTGAAAAGCCAAATGAGAAATCCTAAAGATTGACCTCTCAAAGGCTTATGATAGATTTAGTTGGATGTACATTAGAATGATTCTAATTCATCTAGGTTTAGAAGTCTCATTCATAAATTGGGTGATGTGTTGTCTAATAATAGTTTCCTTTGTAGTTATGATCAATGGGTTAGCGTCACCTTTCTTCCATGCAGAGAGAGGACTGAGGAAGGGGTGTTCGTTGTCCCCACTCCTCTTCTTGTTGGTTGCGGAAGGTCTAAGAAGGGTTATAGAAAAGGAAAAATCATATGGGGAGTTTCAAGGTATTGCTATATAACACAATCTCAGAGTCACGCAACCTTTTTTTGTCGATTATGTATTGATTTTCTGTAGCGGGAAAAGAAGGGACACAGAAAATTTAAATAGCATCCTTAGGTTATTTGGAAGAGCCACGGGGATGCAAAGCAATGGGAGAAATTCCACCCTTTCATTTCATAACATGGAGGAGGAAGAGTAGTAGGAATACAGAGAGTTGTTTCCATTTGACCAAAAGGAATTGGACGAAGGTTTACAATACTTCGGACTCCATCTAAATCCAAATAATTACAAAAAAGTAGATTGAATGTGGTTGTTATCCAAACAGGAAAAAAATGCAAAAAGGATGTAGCTTTCGATGGCTCTCTTGGGTAGGCAGATTGATGTTGGTGAAATCAGTATTAGAAGCTATTCTTGTATACTGGATGTCATTATCCTAGATACCCAAAGGTATTTGAGAAAAATTCAGGAATATTTTCTTCAAATTTCAGTGAGAAGGATCAAAGGACCACTATGTTTTTCCATGGGTAAAATGGGAAGTGTTGTCAGCACCAAAAATGCTTGGAGGATGGGAATTAAAGAACATTTTATTTTTATCAAAAGAACTAACTTCCAAGTTGAGTTGGAGATTGATCAACACGAAAAACTTCTGGACTAAGGGGGTCACCAGAAGTACATTCACCCATAGACTTTAGAGGAATGGGTTAGGAATCCAACCAAGGGACGAACGAAATTAGAAATCATATGGAAATCCCTTTTAAATTTGTTTTTGATCATTGAAGAGGGTCTAGCCTAGAGTGTAGGAAAAGGAAACCTGGTTTGGGTAGGTGTAGACCCGTGTCTTGGAAGTGGAAAGTCCCATATTCTACTAGACGAGCTGGTTAGGCAGCTCAATACAAATGGATATTTCTATCTCAACCAAATTTTTAATCAAATCTGCTCTTCTATTTGGTCCCATGAATGGAAAGGGGAAGATTGGATTGAGTTAGGGGAAGAATTCTATGAATTCTAGGTCACTTTCATAAGGGCCTTAAAGCGAGATTATATAAGAATAACAGAAAGGGAAGATGAGTTGGTGTGGAAAAATTTCCCATTTGGGAATTATACACCAAAATTAGGATACTCATAACTCAATATAAATCTCCTCCAAAGAGATCCTTCTTGGTGGTCGAGGGGCATATGGAAGATAAAATTCCCTTTAAAGTATCATTTTTTTATGTGGTTTCTGAGAAGGAACAAAATTCCCACCTGGGACAGAATGAAGTGTCAAAAGGTAGAAGGACCAGGATGGTGTGCACTATGCAAAGCTGATGAGGAGTCTAGAGTGCACATTTTATTGTTTGCCCCTTTGCCAAGAAGATGTGGGTGGAATGCTCTTGTTCCCTTGGTTGTCAATGCATTTGGCAAGGTCAATATGTTGAAGAGGCCTAGAAGGATTGGACTACACAGACCATGAACAACAACATAAAGGATTTAATATTGATTTTAGCATGGGAAGTGTGGCTAGCCAGAAACTTGGCAGTTTTCAATGACAAAACCTCCTTGTCAGAGCTCATTGCAGCTCAAGGAATGATATTTTATCTCATTTTCCACAAGACAAAGAATCTGGTATTATTCATTTTTTTCGGGAGGAACGGATAGATTTTTCTAGGCCTTGGGATTTCTTTGACGGAGCCTCTCAAATAAATAACACAATTAGCGGGGGGGTGCGGTTTTAAACTTGGTCCCCAATCTCTCCTTCAGACTCAAAATGGGGGGGGGGGCAAGGAAAATAACTATGTAGAACTCATGGCTCTCAAATTGTTATTACTGTTTGCAAAAGAATAAGAAGTAGATGTCATTCATATTTTTGGTGATTCCATGCTTGTCATAAACTTGATCAGAAAGACTCAACGGTTCCACAACATTCTTTTGTCTCCTTTTCTTGACGAGATCTTCGTAATATTGGCCACTTTTGACTCCTTTTCTATCCGGCATGTATACATGGAGCGCAACAAGGAAGTATATGGTCTCTCTAAAGAAGGCTTGTTGTCGAGTTCTAGGACGTGGATGATTGCAAAAGTCAAAGATGGTTCCAAACTTTTTTGTTTCATAGATATTGTATAGATGATGTTGACCACTTGGATTATCCATAACACCATAGAAAAATTCAGTTATGCTTCATTTAAAATTACTTTTTGTTTGGTTTTGGATGGGATAAGTCTTGGCTTGCTACCTCTTGTTCCAAGTATATATTCGATTCTTCTGATTGGATCTAATTGTTTTACATCTCCAGGGGATAGATCCTTTGATCTATGTCTTGAACATATCAGGTGGCCCTCAACCAAGGGTGTTTTATTTTGGATATTTTTTCTCAAATATATAGGTGACATAGTTTTGTAATGAAGCCTCTAATGGGGTTGTTGTAAGTAGTCCTGGTTATGGGATGCCTCTCTCTGGATATAGGATCCATTTTGGTCTTTGACTAAATACATGGTGACATGTATTCTACAAAATGTGATCTTTTTTTCTCCTTTAGATGGAATAAAGTTTACACTTTTTTCTTCAAAAAAAAAAAGTGGATTATTCAAAGGATGAATGAGGTACCAATAGAAAATTTAAATGAAATGAAAACATTTTTGTTTCCTAGATAACTAAGTTGATGTTTTGTTAAAGTGTGTGTGTGTGTGTGTGTGTGTATTCAGGTAGACCATAGGTTGAGATTGCTAATATTATTCTCATGTTGGTGCTTTCAAGGAGGAGTTACTAAACCTATATATTAAATATGATGGTGATGTGATATCCATTTCTAGTTTTGAGTAAATTTAGATTATATCTAGACCTAGAGGTAGTTGGTAATATTAGTATCCAACACTTGGGGGAAATTCCATGGAATTATCCAATGCCTATTTGAAAAAACAAGATTTGTACCATAATACATTAGTGATAGATTATATTGTGTGGGATTTAGAACCAAATTTATGCATGTCTTCGCATTCATTAATCAATTATTTGATGTGTCCATGTGGATGTACCAATAATGGTTATGTATGTAGTGTGAATTTTGTAAACCTAAATCGATGATTTTATATCAATGTATTTAAATATGTGTAACCTTGAATAGTTATGACATAGTGGATAGTTAAGGAAGTCAACATGGTAAATGGAATTAGACATGATGGTCATTGTTTGTGATTTAAGTTATGTCCTTTAGTGGGAATTAATGATATGAACCTATATTGTGGGTAAGAATGAACAATACTTGAGAGACATCATAGGTAGGAAATATAAGTGATTCAATATTGTGTTTGCTAAATGTTGTAACCTTTTAGCTATAATGGGCATTGTTTCTTAAGTTATTTTTCTATTGGTACTCAAGTTCCCACTATATATCCTGTGTATGCTCTTATGGTATGATTTTTGTTTTTTGTTTTGGTTATGTGTAACTTAGCATGGATTCTACTTGAGTTGAAATTGTTTTGGGAACATTTTTAAAAGTGTGGAAAATGGAATTCAAATCTAAATGTGGACAAATAATCTAGATTGGGCTTTGAAGTATAAATTTGAGGTGGCACTCCATCATGCTTAGTCACTCTATTAATATTTTTGAATGAATACTTCCATCATAATGTTATCTCATCAATGTGGTTGCATGTTGATCGGGGAAAGAAACCAATAGTAGATGGAAATATCACGTCAAAGGGTGATAATACATGGTCATGACATGTGCAGTCCACCATTGTGCGCATTGGTCCTTGACCACCCCAAGTAATATATTGGTTCAACATCCATATTAAATGTTGAAGTGGAATGTTATCTATTTAATGTTGTGGATTCCATGCATATTTAATGTTGCTTGTTGCTAGGTTGAATAGCCATCCACATGTCCATAACATGCATGGTCCACCACCTTGCACACCAATCCTTGACCACCCCAAGTAATATGTTAGTTCAACATCTATATTTAATGTTGAAGTGGACGCACTACCTATTTAATGTTGTGGATGCACTACTATTTAATGTGTCTTGTTGCTAGGTTGATCCCTCGTCCACAAGGCATGACATCGATGATGATACACTTCATGACCTTGACCCCTATCTTTCAATAAAGCATGATTTGGAGAAGTACACAAAGTTGTATTTACGTCTACTCAAAATGGATACTCCTGAAAGACTCCAAGAACAAGTAAAAATACTAAAAACAATGGATAAATATACAGTAATCAAATAAACTTTATGAACAATATGTTTGTGATTGGTAGATTCAATATTTCTTTTCTAGTTTCAAAAAATAATGACACTTTTTTATTTGTTGCAGTGAATTTTGGACTTTGCTTGTACTATCAATCAACAAGTCATCCCTATTAATAAAATTTAGTTTCCACTATATGTACCATCCTCCATTCCCTCAAGACCCATAAACAACCCCCAACTTCCATCTCATGACATTGCACCCCCACAAACAACCCTAGTTCTATATTACAAGACACAACCACAAAAATCCTCCAAACTTCGTCTCATCACATGCCTATTGGCCAAGATCCCATTGATAGTATTGCATGCTCTTATGCTCCAATTACTATTATTCATAGCATGGGGGAAATGCCCATAAACTTGCATTTGGACAGTTATGGGGTCCCCTTAAAGGAAAGACAACTTCCTGGGAGAAATAAATTTTATGTCGACTTGTATAAGAAGACATATGTCGACTTGTACACACTATTAGGACATCTTATAGTTCCTAAGACTCGAAAAAATTGAGACTGAGCTTAAGAAGTACACGATGCAATGATATCGAGTAATATTCACAAACAAAAGGTTGATTCTATTCCTAGAAAACATTTGTGGGAGGTATGAAATACATCGCAAAGGAAGTTAGCAAATAACCTTCGATATGAGCATCATTCCTTGACATTGGAAGAAGAGTTGGTAGGTCTAAGCGTTGATGCAAAGGAAAAATACTCGAGGAATTAGGGGAAATACAAAAAACTATTAGTTATTAATTCAATCCCAATTTTTATTTTTTTATTTATTTATAAAAATATTGATTGCAATAGAATTTTGATAAATGAAACATGAACATTTTGACAAGATTAAGGATACTGAACAGGCCACCAAGGCTAGAATTGATAAATTTGGTTGTCACTGCTAGGGTATTTTTTAAGGATTCAAATATTATACTTATATATAGTATTCTAGGAAATTATTTAAAATTGAAAAAATCATACATGTAGATATGTAGGAGAATATTTAATAAAGCATGCAATTTTCTATTAAAACTTGTAAATTTTGACTAATATTATTAATAAAAACATATTTTATGTAAAAAAATAGGCAAATTAGGTGAAAATGTTCAATTAGCGAATGTATTTTTTGAAAACAAATTGGAAAAATAGCCGATTGGTGAAAAATCACTCATAAACAATACCTTGGCCACCACCTTGGTGCAAGAGGGTACATCAAGGTTAAAACATGACATGTAAGTCAACATGAAATGAAGTCATTATACAATAATAATATCATATTTGACTCTATCTCCAACTTGATGCCAATTCTGTTATGTTTTCCAATGTTAAAAACTAACAAGTTACAAGAATATGAAGAATAACTAACTGAGGAATAATTGCAAGTAGCCACAAAATAATGCTACAAGGCCAAGGTAGATTTGAAGCATGGAAAATTCAAGAAATCAAGTGTTAGAGTTAGGGTTGAGGTACATTTATGGAGTTGATTTTAAATTTATTATATGATATATTATTAATTCCAACATTGTTAAGGTATACCATATATATTTGTTATTGAAGGGTCAAAATGAAGATGATATAGATAGTGTTGTAGAGAGTGATTTTTTATAATGGATTAATCATGATGGTAGTGGTACTCATGGTGATGAGGGAAGGGATGATGAGGAGGCCACTGGTCATGGTGAGGAGGCCACTGGTCATGGTGAGGAGGCCACTGGTCATGGTCATGAGGTTGATAGTAAATATCATTTTTTTAATATTTTAAACTATATTAAAATGTTTCAACCAAAAATGTTAACTTTTATGTTGAACTTATACTAACATTTTATGTTTTAATGTTCAATCTAATTTTCTTCTAGGAAATGGTGTTGATGGACAATGCAATTTGTGAACGTCTATTCCAAGTCATCAACCAAATGTCCAAGAAAATGTAGAAGATGAGTTTGACCATCCTTTATCACAAGCTCTTACTAGTTTGTACAAACAAAAAAAACTACTAGGAGGAGGATTAATTAGACATTCATTTTGTGACAATTGAGTATGATCTTGTAGTGATCTAATTTTAATATGATATTATCTAACATGAAAAGTGGATAATTACTTAATATGTTTATTTATTGTATATAAATTTAATGGTTGGCTACCACTTCCATACACCTTGCACTTGGCATGATTACCCATGTTTATTAATTGGATCTATCTTTCATGGTTTGTTTGTTAAATTTTGATAGATCAGAGGTACTTCTGCACTAATGTTCCTAGGAAGAAGTCCAAGCAAGTGTCTCTCTTAAGTTACCTCATAAAGTGAATTTATTAAGTGAGTTTATAAAGTTAAGTTGAGGCTTTTAGTATTTTAGGGAAAAAGTGAATTTATAATATT
The DNA here is from genome assembly GCA_009831015.1 of Picea engelmannii. Classification (NCBI taxonomy): domain Eukaryota; kingdom Viridiplantae; phylum Streptophyta; class Pinopsida; order Pinales; family Pinaceae; genus Picea; species Picea engelmannii. The sequence goes on from ML782799.1 coordinate 151,962, forward strand.
TGAGTGACTTAAGTCATCTCAATGAGGGAAAATAAAGTCACATTCATTTTAGAAGACCAAGAGTCATGGAAGGTGAAAATCCAAAGGTCACCCTAAATGATTTATTAAAACTACCATTGAGGAGAGGTAGAAAGAACATTTTTTTCAAGGAGAACTTGAATAAGAGCGTGAGAGAGACAAAGGGGCACGCATACTAAGGGGGAGAGAGGTTGAGTTGAAGAGGAAGAGAAGGAGAGAAATATATGGGGTGCACATTCTAAGAGGGAAAGTGCAGCATTAATTGCAAGTCTGTACAGCAAAAGAGTGGGTCTATACAGTACGGATAGAGGGTTGTACTGTTATTTTTACTGTAAAGAAATTAAGGTTGTTACAACACAAATTTCGAGGGAATTTTGTGGGAATTTATTGTTGGAGACAAGTATGTGTATAAGAAGTGTTTTTAAGAAGCAAATATGGGCACATTTATCATACTTTTGGAGATGTACTTTTTTGTCAAAACTAGGTCATACAGTCAATACATAGAGGGCACAGTTTTCTAGGTAGATTGACACAAATTCTAGTGTGTATTTGGGTGTTGGGTTTGTGAGATAAGTGTTGTTTTTATTCTTTCTGTAAAGATTGTTTCAATTTCAAATTATTTCTCTGTGAAGCTCAATAAATAAGACTCTTATAGAATTATTTTCATGTGGGTTTTTCCAAGGGGCATAGCCCAGAATTTTTTATGTGCTAAATGCGGTGACTGTGTTGTTGTTCATTTATATTTATGCTGCTATATTTTCCAATTTCTTAGTCTCTTGTATTTATTCTCATAGTTACAGTAAATGCATTAGGTTCCATTGATTTATTGTTGAATAACTATAGGAAACTAAAATCGTGCGTTGGCTAAGTGTTTGAGATCAGTTTTCAACATGGTATCAGAGCTGGTGCTCTGAGGTTCAGCAGACTTTATATTTGACACTTAATTTTCAATAAGTGCAGAGGGCATTTTGCTTGGAATAAGAAAGGGGAAGAGTTGAGTCTCGGTTGAGAAGGTCATGGCTTCCATATTGAGGTTCAAATATAGATTGGATGGGGCAGTAAACTTTAGTCCATGGAAGAAGAGGATTGCATTGTTGTTGGAAGAACGGGAGTTGTGGGATATTGTGCACCATATAGCCACTGCACCTATTGTCATTCCTACAAATCCTACTCAGTTGGATGCATATAACAAGAAGAATTTTGAGACCAAGAGGTTAATCTTGGATTGAATCAAAGATCACCTCATTTCGTACATTTCAGGAAAGAAGAATGCCTATGAAATGTGGGTATCTTTGACCAAGCTATACAAAAGTTCGAATGAGAATCGAAAGATGGTATTGAAAGAGAAGTTGAAAAACATGAAGATGACAGAGACTAAAAAATTATCCTCATATCTCACCAGAATCACTCAAGTTGGTGATGAGCTTGGTGCAGTTGGAGAGGTTATAACATACGAAGAATTGGTTAGGACAGCTCTGAATTGTTTTTCAGATAAGTGGAACACCTTTGTTAAAGGTGTTGTCTCCAGAGAGCACAGTCCCAACTGGGAGATATTGTGGGATGAATTCATACAGAAAGAGATTCGTGAGGAAGATCTTTGTAGAAGATAGTCAAAGGGTGAGGAGAATGAGGAGAATGTTTCCCTCTTTGTGAAGAAGAAGGACAAGAAGGATATGGGAGGGGAGAAGTCTTCTCATGGCGGGAAGAAGGACATGAGTAAGGTGAGATTCTATGCATGTCATGAGTTAGGAAATTATGCAGGCCAATTTCCGAACAAGAAGAAGAAGCAGGAGCCAGAGGTGTTAGCATCAGCAAAGGTTGCTCAGTTCATGGAGAAGTTCAAGAGGGATTTCTCTTTGATGACTAGTCCTATGGGCAATGGTTTCCAAACATTCAAGGACATTGAGATGTGGTTTGTGGAAAGTGGAACTTATCTGCACATGATGGGGATGAGGTCAGTATTCCTTGGTCTTATATAGATAGAGTCATACTGCACTATGAATTATGGAGTCAGCCCACAGCTTGCAGTAAAGGGGGTTGGAAGTGTTAGATTCCATCTAGAGTCAGGAGTTCTTCTAGAGGTTGTTGAGGTGTTGTATATTCCAAAGATGACAGTTAACCTGCTCTCATTGTCATATTTGGATGAGAGTGGATTTAAATTTTTATTCTTCGGTGGACATGTGTTTTTATATATAGTGGGAGCAACTTCAGACACAGTAGTGATGCTTGTTGTCGGGTATGAGAGACTATACAGGTTGTTGGGACGACCAGTGGGTGGTTGGAGCCTGAGTCAGGAAGTTGTGGGAATTCAGAGAGAAGCCAATGGATTGATGGGTATTCACATCAGAGATCAGCAGAGGTGGCAGCAGAGGCTTCCAGTGCAGTGGGAGCATAGGCCTCTAGTTCAGAGGGAGAAACTATGGTAGCAAATTATATGATGGATATGGAGATGGAGTCGGATTCTGGTGGAGGTACCAGAAGTACCTCCCTCACTAAGAGGGAGTGTTAAAGTTTGATAGCTTGGAGGTAATTCTTCACTAATGTTCATAGGCAGAAGTCTGAGCAACTATCTCTCTTAAGTTAACTCATAAAATGAATTTATTAAGTGAGTTTATAAAGTTAAGTTGAGGCTTTTATTATTTTAGGGAAAAAGTGACTTTATAATATTTGAGTGACTTAAGTGACTTAATTCATCTCCATGAGGGAAAATAAAGTCACATTCATTTTAGAAGACCAAGAGTCATGGAAGGTGAAAAGCCAAAGGTCACCCTAAATGAGTTATTAAAACTACCATTGAGGAGAGGTAGAAAGCAAATTTTTTCAAGGAGAGCTTAAATGAGAGCATGAGAGACACAAAGGGGCATGCATACTAAGGGATAGAGAGTTTGAGTTGAAGAGGAAGAGAAGGGGTGCACATTCCAAGAGGGAAATAAGGCATGCATCCCAAGACTGGTGCAACATTAAGTGCAAGTCTGTACAGCAGAAGAGTGGGTTTGTATCGTACACATAGAGGGTCGTGTTGTTGCTATTATTGCAAAGAAATTAAGGTTGTTACAGCACAGATTTTGAGGCATTTTTGTGGGAATTTATTGTTGGAGACAAGTCTATGTAGAAGAAGTGTTTTTCAGCAGCAAATCTAGGCACATTTATCTGAGTTTTGGAGTTGTACTTTGTTGTCAGAACTGGTTCGTACAGTCAGTACAGAGAGGGCACAGTTTTCTAGGAAAATTGACACATATTTCAATGTGGATTTGGGTGTTGGGTTTGTGAGATAAGTGTTGTTTTTATTTTTTCTGTAAATATTTCTATAATCTCAAATTATTTCTCTGTGAAGCTCAATAAAGAAGACCCTCCTAGAATTACTTTCCTGTGGGTTTTTCCAAGGGGCATAGCCCATATTTTTTGATGTGCCAAATGTGGTGAATGCGCTACTGTTCATTTATATTTCCGCTGCTATATTTTCAGATTTCTTAGTCTCTTGTATTTCTCCTCATAGTTACAGTAAATGCATGAGGTTCCATTGCTTTATTGTTGAATAACTATACGAAGCTGAAATATTGTGTTGGCTAAGTGTTTGAGATCAGTTTTCAACATTGTTACCATTTTCTATGCATCTTGCATTTGATGTGGTTACACATGCCTTTAGTGATCGAGTACCATTATTCTCTCAATCCAATTCATCACACGCATATCACTTCGTGACTTGGAAGAATGTTAAGCCCTAAATAATGGCTCATTACCCCTTAATTGGGGCATATTACATTAGTAATGTTATTTTATTTATGTCGGATTTAGTCCATTAGTTGTAATTATACCTCCTAGTCTCCTATATATACCAAGGAGACATTTTCATTTGGAATCATCTTGTAATTGTACAATTATGTGGGCATAAGGAGGTTCCCCCTCGAAGAGGCTTATTATCTGCATTTCTCTCTTTTTCAAGGCATTGAGTACTTATTCTGAGACTTTTCTATGCTATATTGATATTTGGTTCTTAACATATGGTATCAGAGCTCAAGGTCTTGGGGTTTCACTTCTACATCTGAGACACCTTGGCATTTTTACTATAACTTTTTTTCTACAACGTTTCAGAAGGAACGGCTTGGAGGATATTAAGTAGACGGATCAAGGTACGTTGGGTTAACATTTCAGCTTCTGAGGCCTTATACTTTCGAAGATACAGCCTGTGCAAGATAGGGTTCTAGAATCATCCTGAACTGAGTCGTTGCGGAATTTTCGCTATAAAAAAATTTATGTAACGTTTTAGACCATGAACTCCAGAGGCTATTCATAGAAATTAGTAAGGTATATTTGGTAAAAGGTTCATCTTCTAGATCATCTTACATTTTTAGTACACCCTGTGGAAGATAGGGTATCTGACTAGTCCTATTGACTAGTTTCAAGAAGGTGTTCCAGGTAAAACAATCATAACTTCTACCTAGTGTATCCAAATTGAGTGAGACTAGTTACATTGGATAGTGGAGAGTCTGTAGTATTTATGGTATGAGTTTCATAATTTTATATCAATTATTTTGTGCGGGGCACGCTTTACAAGTGAGATCTCCTGGAAAGGCCAAAAATCAGCAAGTTGTGGGGAAGTTACCATAAATTCCACTTGGCACATCCAATTTTGATCAGACCTATGGCATTGCAGAGAAGAAATATCAGAGAACTACAAAAAAAAATCCTCATACCCGGAAGGGTCGAAACTTTGGAGATACAACAGAAGAGAGATTGTCTAGCAGAACCACCTCAAAATCAAGGTTCAAAAGTGATACTTGGCCAACATGCCACCCAAAAAGGGAACTTCTACACGAAATAAGCCTCCAGACAATCCTACATGGACTCTTGATGAAGGTGAAGAAATGCGTAGGGACATAAATGATTTACACAAGAAGATAGTAACAAAAGATGAAATACAAGAGATGATGGAGGGTTTTAAAGGGGAGATCATGGAAGGATTGAAAAATTTCCTAATAGAGAGGACACCTGAAAGTGAAAATGTATCCCATGAAATTCATGATGAGGACACAAGGAAGGTGAATCAAGAATGGAGAAACTCCAACTTTGGGTTGAAGACCAACCACGTTCCTAAGATCGATATGACGAAGTTTGATGGCAAGGACCCAACCACATGGATACTTCAGATGGAGCAATTCTTTGATCTACATAATGTGCCACATACACAAAAGGTACGAATTTCTTTTTTATATTTAGAACCAAATCAATTTCTATGGTATAGATGTCTTTGTTCTCGCAAATCACTCATCACTTGGACGATTTTCACGGAAGAAATGATAGCACACTATGAGGATACAAGGACCAATACCTTCTTTAGCCAATTGATAAATCTCAATCAAAAGGGTTCAGTTACAGAGAACATTGAGAACTTCCAAAGATTGAATATAAAGCTAACAGATATTCTAGATGAGCACTTGATTGATGTATTCATAGGAACTTTAAAGGATAACATTCAACATGAGGTTCGCCTTTGGGAACCCAAATCATTGGAGAATGCATTTAGGGTGGAAAGAAATGTTGAAAGTAAAAATATGGCTAT